>BMAV01009234.1:0-218576 GCA_019973955.1 Trichonephila inaurata madagascariensis
GAATTTTTTTATGTACTTAGAGTAATTATATGGCTCGCGAAAGAATTAATATACTTTAATATATATATATATATATATTTAACAATAATATATATAACTTTGAACCTACCGTTTTTACTCGAATCTAAGTCCCATCGATTCTAAGCTGCACTCACAGTTTCCCACATGTTTTTGAGAAAAAAATTTAAGAAAATGTGTAAAATGTTCATCCATATCCGATACTTAAGAATTTTTTTAAAAAAAATTTAATGCGAAATAATTAAAACTTAATAATTAATTTATTTTACTAGTATTAAAAACTTTCAAATACGTACACATAAGCCTACAATTACTCTAACCAACATTATGTTTCGGAAATGATTCATCACTCCAATTTTCACAGCTGACTTCGGAATTGGTGTCAATGTCGCCTTTTCCCACACGATGTCATCCAGTGCATTCATTATTTTTTATTATTTGCATTATTATGCACAGTTTTTTTTAAAAAAGAATGTATAATAGAAGAATGTAAAAGAATTATTAAAGGTTATTGAACATTTACAAGAAAAAATTATATCATTTTGTTTGCGCCATCGATGTAAATTTGTTTCATCAGTGTCAACTTTTCAGTGGCCACTGCTCTGTTTCCTTTTCTTTCTACATTTAAAATTGACTCCCTTTTCATACTTGAGTCATAACGAATTCGTCTTGATGCTATTACTGATATCTTTGATGTTTAGGTGATTAAAAGTTCACGTACACAAAATATATTCCTAAATACGAGTAGACAACGATGTTTACGATAGACTGAATATTAGAGATAAACGGCAAAATGAGATAAGTCATCGATGCATCATGGGGGTGGGGGTACATTTTTTCTTTTTGAAAGGGATGGAAACTCAATTTCTCCCATCCAACAAATATTTTGCCTTCGATTCTAAGCCGCACTGAGTTTTCAGTAGCATTAACACTGAAAAAATAGTACGGCTTAGATACGAGTAAATACGGTATTGAGTAAAATATTTCGTCGAGGAATTTGAATCCCGGTGTTTTAATGTAATTAGGTTTTCCCAAAACTGAGTGATCAGTCGCACAGTTACCCTGAAAATCAATTTACACTGCTAATGAATATTTGCACGAGGACTGGTGGTCGCAGTAGTCTAGTGGTTACAGTTTCGAGCTCGTGGCCGGAATGTCATTTCGAGCCTAGTGCCACTGAAAAATGGGGCCACGCTGCACGTTAAATATGTCGTGGCTAAAGTCCCCCGTTGGTGTGGTGGGGAAGTTCGGAGAGGGAGATGTTAGCTCAGGTGCTTGTCCTCGTCACTTGACCGAGGTTTAAAAGTACGAGGTTCGTTGCCAATAGCCTTCGTGTTGCTTTATACACTATCTACCAATAAGTATTTGGACACCCATACAAATGAGGATATCTGTGGTCGTGATCTACGTCACTCCTTTTGTATTTAAATATCGTGTAAGAAGCAGCATTGGGGCATTTATTATTCTCAATCTGCAACCCACACAGGCAAGCCCTTTTCCCCAATCGATTTCTATTCCATAACTCTAAGGCAGCGAATAGAGTGTTAACTCACCGATTCTCTTTTTGACCAAAAAGCAGATGAGTTTCTCGTCCACTTACTCTGAAAAAATTTCCATCACATCGGATGTCTTCGAAGCAGTCACCGTAACCACACACCCTTGCTCCTTTCAGTTCAGTAATCAGGAAGCTCCCTCTCAATCCAGGCCTCTCCATTTCAAGACCCAAATACATCTCGATATGGAATGGAGGAACATCTCGCGCTCCGTTTCCCATAGATGCCAAGCTTTCAGCATTGGAATTTTAGTCGCCTGCAAGATACAACGAAATTCAGAGCTGTCTGACAGAGAAGGGAGTAATTGTCGGATACCATAGAAATGTCCAATTTTTAACGAACGTTTTAGTGAGTTCAACATTTTAAAATCAACAGTGGCTTTTGTGATTAAAAAGAGTGAGTAGGGATTGTCGGAATGTATTTCGACGGCAGACTCACGAAACTAAGAGATACAGACCAACGATTGTTGTCCAAAGAAACTCAGACAAACTGCACCAAATCGATGACCCACACACTCCAGGAATTTCAGCAATCATCCGGGACAGTTGTTTCGAGAAATATCATCCGCAAGGAAGCATATTTACTTATTTTCTATAGCCATATTGCCGTCCATATATGATTACAAACTCCAACCACGTTGCTCGGTTGAGGTGATGCAAGACACTTCGAAATTGTACCGCAGATGAATGGAAACAGACCGTCTGGAGTGATTAATCAAGGTACAATCTTTACCAATCAGATGGCAGTCTGGGTTTACCAGGAGAACGCCTTTTGTCAGAATGCATTGTGCCTACTGTAAAGCTTGGTGGAGGTGGAATTATGGTCTGGGAATGTTTAAAGTGGTGTGTGTGGACTGAGACCCAATTCATGTTAAGCTCAACGCTGACTCGACTATTCCAGACAATATTGCACTTTCTACGCTGTGGTCGTTTTATGGGTTGGATCATTGTTACTTCCAGCATGATAACGCCACTTGTCATGTTGCGAGGTCGACCATGAATTGGTATGACAATTGGGTGAGCCGACAGTATTGGCCTCTCCTGAGTCGAGACTTGAATCCTATGGAAAACCTCCGAGAGGTGTTGGATCGCCGGATTAAGAGGTGCAGCAATAGTTTAAAATTAGTGAAAAAATCTACATGTCTTCTCCAGGCCTAGTGGAAGAAAGTACCACTATCCGTCCTCCAAAAAAGCCAGCTCCGGAGGGTTAAGGCTGCAGTTGCTTCAGGTGGAGGCTCTACTAATTATTGAATATGAATAAGCTTTGTTTATCTCTTTTATCACAGTTGTCCAATTACTTATTGGTAAATAGTGTATTTCAACGTTAATATGACTCTCGCTACAGGAACACTGATAGCAAAGGGCTATTTCATTTTGAACATGGAATCGGGAACGAATTCCTATCGTTCACACCACTCGTGTACAAGTAGATTTTCTTCGAACAGGAGATAATTAACACATACACATATAAATCCATAAGAGTACAAATTCAAAAATCAAAAATATTGAACACAGTAATTTGAAGCTGTAATCAAAACTTCGCATACGACATATGGAACGCACAGTCACTGTCTTCTTCTGAGGCTTGTTAAAGTTTTCTTTGTAGTTTTACAAACTCAAACTCAGTGGCGCAACAACCCCTGAGGGCCAGGCCTACTGTGCCCATCCCAGTGACCATTGGGCACTGAGGTGTATGAGTAGATGTCCCGATCAGGTGGTAAGTCTGAAGCGAAATCCTCAGTGTTTTTTGTCTTTAAGCAAAACTTCTCATTTGCGCCCATGAAAGGTAAATGAGTCGACCCGCCCCGCCCGGGGTTAGAACCGGGACCTGTGGCGTGGAAGCGCGATACGCTACCACTCGACCAATGAGCCTCCCTCTTTGCAGTTTTAGGATTATTTAATCACTCACCCATGTGTTTGGAGTCTGGAAGGGGTGTTAAGAATCTTGGGAGTCTGCGATGTCAGGCTGATACATTAAAGGGGGGGTAGAGGCGATCGAAGTTTAAGAACTGCTGCTCTACACTTTTCAAAGGCTTCAAAAGTCAGTTGAAGAAAATTAAATTCTTAATACATGCACCTATTTCGGACTAAATACTTTAATTTTTCCTTAATAACTTGTAATGATTTCTTTCTGGGAGGCGTAGAAATGAATCTTCCATTACATGTACCGTATTAAATACTTTACAAACATTAAGTAATTCTTTATTCCATAGAAAGATAGAAATGATGGATCGACCAGATTTCCCCTTCAACTTAATGCATCATTAAGGGGAAACAAATGGCAGCCTTCTGATGGGAAGTTTCACTCTTTAAATTAAAATTCAAAAATGAATTCCATCCGTTAAATAAGCTCAAAATGTTCTTTTATTGTTCATATAAGTAGAACTGCTTATCCAGAAAATAACATTACCGCAAAAGGTACTTATCGTTCGTTACCGTTTTGGCTACCTTGGCAGTACTTGCATACTATTACAACCCTATTGGCGATATTCAATAAAACCGCGCGAACTCTATGAAAGGAATTCGCTGCCGGGAATATGCAGTGCGTAGTCGAAAAATATAAAGTAGCTATAAATAATAAGTAGTTCTTAATAAATAAATCAATAAAAAACAAATTTTTATTATTTAATTTTAAATTTTATATTTTTAACTCTTTACTAGACTAGCTGGATATACCCGTTCTTCACACGGGCGAATTGAAAAATTAAACAATACAAATTGAAGGATAAAGAAGTTTTTAATGAGTTAATTTTACGTGAGTTTCGAAGGAAACAACAAATAGATTTTTGCATATCTCAGCTGAACAACAAAACCAAATTTGTTACATTTTAAGTCTATATATCAAATAGCTGATAAAAAGGATTTTTTTTTTTACCAATAACGCCCCGTAACTCTCTTGGGGGGTCAATTTTTGAAAACACTTTCCTAAGCTGATTACTCAGCAAAAGTAACATATTGCTACAAATTTTGTGTAATGAATGCTTAAAATAGTGTAAATAATTTATATCTGGATGTATAATACGTTAATATTACTTTCTGTTGTATTTATTTTATGTTAAAACTGTAAGATTCGCAAGCAACGCTGTTCCTTACATTATAATGGCTATTCAATGGAAACATAGCGAAATGTTGGCATCCTATTATGGAGACCCTGTTGGCAACTTGGAGATTGATTGAATGGTGCAGAAGTTGATATGCTGTAGCACCACCTGGGAAACTGCAACAGAGAGGATAGCACAAAAACCTTCTCCACAAAAAAATACACATACATGCCAATTTTCATAGTAATCAGGTGAACGGTCTTGGGGTGAAGCGAGGTCATATATACAAACATCTGTTTTTATATATAGGATAAAAATTATATTATTGTTATTAATTTTATTATTTAAGAATTCGGTAAATACCGGATTCGCATTTTTGTATTCGAGCTTTCCATATCAACAAATGGCTAAGCTTAGAATGGCAGCAAGTGTAGATATATGAAACGAAGCACATGGTTGTCAGTTCAGCACCTACGACACGTTGGAAATTGGGGTTGCCAATTTGGTGAGTTATCTTCAAAGCTGGCGCATGGTTCTGATAGTACGTAAATACCCATAAAATATTGATCTATGATTTACGGGATTTTTGATAATTTCATGACTTTTGTCAGGAATTATTTTGCAGTTGGAGAAATTCCGAAAATAAATATAATCATGCATTTATGGTGCCCATTTCTTTTAAGAAATGTGTCTTAAGTATCGATGTCACAAAACTATTTATATTTTACCATAGAACAGAATTTACTTCTTGGACAGAACAAAATGTACGTAAAAAAAAGCGAAATAAAGAACAAAATTCGTGAGTGTGGAATGTGTGCATTACATTAAATCTCAAAAGCCATTTATGTGCAGATTAACTGATTTGCTCAGTTAAAGAACGGAATCAAGAGTTTTCCGCATTTTAACTAGGTAATTTTCCCATTAGCAGGGTGACCGTATCGTTAAAGTTCAAAAGTTAGTTTCTCTCATTTCCTTTCAGTTCGGAGTTTTCATTAAACGTTGACTTCTCCCAGAATATTATATCCTGAACACTTAGCAGCAGAGATAGCAAATGTATTCGATAAAAGACTCTTTTAAATAGCATATAATAAATTGAATTATAACGCCCAGTGTCTTCTGGAAACAAATTAAATGTTAAAATTCTAATTCAATGTATCACCATGCACTAATTAATAATCATAATTTTATTCTATGTTTATCAATTCATTTCCTTTGCAATAATATGTTAAACTGGTTGATTCTTTCTCTCGTAGTTTTTCGATTGATTGACGATTGATTCTATAAATTAATGTATTGTTTATTCGATTGTATTAGTTCGATTCAGATTAGATACCAAAAAATAAACATTTAATTAACTCATAGAAACGTTACTGTTCCACCAACGATCTTATTTTCACTTTGGCGAGTGTCTAGTAGGTTATGTGCAGATTACCTAGGTAATTTGAAAAATGAAACAATTCTCCTCTCTTTAACGGATCACCTTAGTTAATGTGCAGATTATTTAGCTAATATGCAGATGAACAGATTTCTGTACTTTGGTGGTAACAAATATAGAGCTAACATTTCTAGAAATGTTTACAGTAGAGTCCCGAAAACTCGGCACTCGATAGCCCGGCAGTTTGGATAACTCAGCTACACCCTTACAGGTCAAAAAACACCCCACATGCAGATCCGGTCAAGGTCCGGCATTTCTTTATCCGGCGTCACACTCCCCTCAAAATGTCATAAAATGACGAAGACATTAATGTTGAGGACATCGTGCAAACGCCTAAAATATCACAGTGAGAGACTAAAGACTGTTAAAGCAACCCTTCAGTATTTTGAACAATAAGGTGCGTCGTTAACGGACTTACTGTTCCATCGTCGTCGTAATGATGAAGCAGCAAAACGCAGTGTGCAATCTGGAAGATAACAGGGCATAACGCATTACATAAAAAAAATTAACCAGCTATTGCAAAGTCGGCTACTTAATTCTCATTGTAGAGAGCGCTTTATGCCTTCATGAAGTATTTTTCTGAAGTGTGCCTGTGATCAGAGGTAAAATTACTGTATACTAGGTATTCATTAATTTTCTTTTTTATCGTAAATTCTTCATGCCTAATGTACTTTTCCTTTGCTTAAGGGTATTTGGGCAGTTTATTTTCTGTTGTATTCTCAGCAAACAATACATACAAGGGCAGTACAATATTTTCTGAGGAAACACTTATTGGAAATAAACTTTTGTCTGCTGTTACCTCATTTTTCTATCTCACCTGGAATTTCCGCTAAGTGAATTAGCAGATCGAGATGCTATTTAATCATACCGCTTTTGAACGTGCCGTAACTAATTTGCATAAAACTTTGTATAAAATTATTTTCTCCTATGGCATCAGTTCTTCCCCTAATGTATGAATGCACGAGATCTGCTTATTCGAGAGATCGAGGGATTATTATGACTATTTTTCTTAAGATGTTTGTGTGATTGAATATTGGATGAATGTGTTTAGGTTTGGGAATTGAACTGTTTATTTTCACGTTAATAAGTTTAACGTTTTAAAGTTTTTCAGATTTTAATTTAATGGTTCTTGAGTCTTACTGCGTAAATGATCGCGGATTAATTTCATTATAATTCGCATCAACACTCTTACTTATTCATTTTATTTCATTCTCAATAACCTGCTGTCATCAGTTTCTATTAGGCTAAATTTTCGGGACTTCACTGTATTAGGAATACAGCTACCAAATAAAATCTACAGGGCATCGGAGTTCTCAATTTGAATTGAAGAACTGATTTTTTTTATTTTTAATGAGGCTGCGGATTGGTGTTTTACCCCGGGAGTTGGAATCTCATCTTAGTGCGGCACGCTATAGGCGGATACCAATCGCCGCAAGTAATTTTGACGCCCATTCCTCACAGAGGGAAGGAACCTGAGTTCTGACGATGCGAAACCGTTCTTAGGAGTTTAATTTGGCCGAGAGCACTCAAACCAAAACAGGCACTCAAGGGAACTTTTATATGCCGCATAATCATACGGTATGGACACGTTGTCGATTTTCTGCATCATGAAAATCTACCGACTTGGACGGGGTCGAACCCGAAACCTTGGGCGCACAAGGTCAGCGACAAATCAACTACGCCACCCAGCCGCCAAATTGAAGAACTGTATAAAGCAAGATAGTTTTTCAAGGTCTTAAAGCAAGTTTCATATTCGTTCCAATTAATTTCTATTGAGTTATTTCAGATTCCCCGTCTCCTCGAGCCTTTGCGTGAGTGTGCCTTAATTGGTGAGCTCTTTCCAGCGATTCATATTTTAAAAGTGCCCAGATCTTTTCAATTGGTTTTGGAAACCAAAATTAATAGGACGAGGACAAGTTAAAAATAAGCCCGTTTCCTAGACAGATGACGAATGGCCGGGGAAGTAGTAATGATTCCATTTAACGATTCCAATTACCACCGATGGAAATCTTAATAAGGTTCTCCGAAGAAAATTCTTTCCACGAGATCTGGATGTGTCGTTACTTTTTTTTTTCACAGCTTTGTACTTTCTTTTTCTCTGCAGCTATTACTTTTTCCTCATTTCACGCTGAAGCCACTCATCGCATTTCATATGCCGCTGCTTTACTACGAAAATATATTATAAACCTCACCCACACCAAAGAAGTATAAAATATTTATTTCATTTCTCCTGCGCTGGTGGAAAATGAAAAGATCTTGAATTTAAGTTTTCTTTTTTTTACATCCCTGTTATCAACTGATATTAGCGTGGAGTAGGGTGAGAGTTAAATGTCTAATGTTTTTCTTTAAGCTTAACTAGCTGAAATACCCGTTCTTTTTGCACCGGTTAAATTTTAAAATAAATATAGTAAATATGTTTTTTAAAGAGGGTAGAGCCATCGCAAGGCAGTGTATCAAAAATTAAAAAATTTATGAGTGTTTTCATTGCAATTTGTGTGACCTCACAGTAAAAAATGATTTCATAAAAACAGATATTTGAAAGTAAGAGAGAAAATTAACATCTAAAAAGGTAAATAGAAATGTAAAAAGGAAAGTATAAATAAAAGTTATAGCAGAGAAAAGTAATAAAAGTAATATGTTTCTACTATCGGAACTATGAATGAAACAACCTGAAATATACCTAAAAGAAAAAGTTAATTACTACATAAACCATTTCTTTAATTAATTACTCTATAAACCGTTTCTCTAAAATACTATCATAAATAACATATCTAGGAAAGCTTGAACTGGAAAAAATTAAATTAGTACAAACTGAAATAAAAAAAAATTATCTAAACCAGATAAAATAGGAACGCGTTGAAATAAACCATTGCATTGAATTCGCTGTAGCATTAAATTAATATTGCATGAGGAATGTGTGTGGATCTATATCATCTATAACATCTATATTACATTTAATATAGAGTATTAGATGAAATACAATAGTGAAAAATTAAATTAGAAACAAAATCAAAAACTATCTAAAACAGGCCTACGTTGAAAAAACCGTATAATGAACCTAATGAAAGAAACAATAAATCATGTAGCTAAAAATAAATTTTTTAAACAATATTATGGCCAGAGTTAAATGTTGATATTAATTAATATTAATTAATATTTCTTAAAATTAATATTTCTGTTGAAAACCAATTTGCTCGAAGTGAAATGCAGAATGATCCTGACGAAAAGGATTTTTTTTTTCTGAAATCTATTTCAGAAGTCGTCATGTTAATTTGAAATGAATTTTGTCGCATTCTGAAATGAAACGGGAGCTATTGCAGACGTGAACCTCGATCAAACCGAGAACAATACCTGAGTTGCACCTCTTCCTAAATTTCCACACCACAACAGAAGCCGGGAAATTATTAATATGGATCACTAGTCACCCGACATTAACAATTTGTAAAAATCGAACGCATTCTAGAATGTACAAATGAGATTCTAACATTTTTAATGTACTATTATGGGATCATGGCAAGTTAAGGGTTGCTTTTTTCGACCTGAAATTCCCATCGAAATACATTACCAAAGTGCAATATCTCACGTTCTTATAATCGTATCGAGCAATCGAAGCCATATTTGTGCTAGAGGCGGGGTAGATTTCGCATCGATATATGCATGAGATTCGAAAATCGGTCTGTAAGTTTGCTTCACAGCGCATACTGCTAATGTTACGTTATGGAGGGTCGTTTTTTTTAAAAAGGGCTCATTGATTTACAGATAAAATTCCTAGAATTTCTGAAATAAAGTCCAGATTATGACTCAGGGTAAAAATTCGAGAAAAAAAAAAATTAGGCTTTTACCCAATGTTATGTCTACGGAAAAATATAGAATGCAATAATTTTTGAACCAATTGAAATTTCGAAAAGCGCCACATATATTGATCAGCGTTGGATTTTACATCAACTTTACCGAGTTTGGTGAGAATCAGAGTACAAACACAAAATTCATCATCCACGGAAGTCTTCTAGAACGCTCAAAAATGAAAATCGTCGAAATATAGCTTTATCTCGATTATTATCAGATTATAATAGCTAATATAATGGTGAAAATAAATTGCTAAGTCAAATAGGAGACTTGAAAAAAAAATTTGTGACTATTTAAAGAATAAAAATTTAGCTATGGAAAAAACTATACCACTCAAAAATAAAGAGTTTATAGAATTTTAATTTTTCCCAAGGAACGCGTAAACCTTTTTAAGAGTTTCGAGTAAGATACAAAATCGTTCATTCTCATTTTTGATTTTGTGCTTTGTTTACCAGATGAGAACAAAAAAGATAAAATCGAAATAATTATCGCACCCGCGTCTCCTACGTTATTAAATTTTCTTGATGGACTCAAGGTAAGTGTCCACATTACACTTCCTCCTAAATTAAATCATAGTGGTCTTTCAATCGATATATTACCGCATCAAAATAACGCCACGCGAATCGCTCCTTGATATCAAAACAGCAAAGATTCTATCGTGTTTTATATGAACAAGTAATATAAAAACAATTTTTAAGTCAACTCCTAATAAGGTCAAAACAACGAAAAATTTTATTTTAGATACTTTTTATTAAGTAATTACAATTAATATATAAGCATGTAATCATCGGTGTAATCGATGAATTCATTTACGTAAGTAACCGATTTTTAAATTTAAGAAATACCTATAAACAAGTGATATAAAAATTCTTTTTAGTCAATTCCTACTTGGCTCAGCAAAGAAAAATTTTATTTTAGTTATAATTAGTTAATTTTAGTTATTTAGTTATTTAAATAGTTATACTTGATATAAATATGTATATACATATGACCGAATCACAATATTAAGTGGCAAAATAAAAAGCAATTTTCCGTTTTCCTTTCTATATAGGGTGTTGGACTATTATTTTTGTTTGTTACTATTTATATTCATTAAATTTAATTCTTCTAATAAAATACTATAGTAAAAAAGAGACCATATTCATAAACTATGCCTTCCCAGTTGGGATTCGAACCCACGACCTTTCGAATCGAAGTCCGAACGTGTTATTCATTGCGCCACAGGGTTACAAAGAATTTGTTTCCTTTCTATATATGATGTTGAACTATTATTTTTTGTTTGTTACTGAGTGTTAATATTTTAAAACACTGTATTAACATCAAGTGTCATCCACTACAAGATTAAAAAAATGCATTTGAACTTGATTGGATGAGTAGAAAGCACTTTAGTTCCGATTGAAAATTTGAACACAAGATATATATATATATATAGGAAGAGTGTGAACTAATCGTAGAAATAGAAAATATTATATCGGTTCAATTCCGGTTTTCGTTCCGACAAAAATAACGGTTTTTGGTTCAGTTCCGAATGAATAGTTTTATTTTATGTATATATATATTTTCTTATCTGAAATCATCTATAATTCTAGTTCATTCAGTTGAACTAAATCTTCCTCCTATAAGTAGCTTCGAGCGAAACTTATAAACGAAAAAGTACTAGTAAACATCAAAACAGGAAATCAAGAAGCAATGTATATGTGTAATGATAATATAATTATATGGATTGACGTTAAATTTGAAAATAAATAAGTTTGTTACAGTAACAACTGTATAAACATCAAGTGTCATCCACTACAAGATTAAAAAAATGTATTTTTACTTGAATGGATGAATTAAGAGTATTTTATTAACGATTGAAAATTTGAACAAGATATATATAAATAAATATTTATAAGGAGTGAGTGAATATTAACGTTGCACTGTTCACACACACAGCTACACGAGGGCTTTTGTTGACGGACCTCGTCATTTTGAACAATGGTCAAGTGACGAGGTTGACACCTGAGCTGGCACCCCTCTCTCCTATCTACTACACCCCACAAACGGGAGAACGTTTAACCTCTCGTAGATTTAACGTGCATCACTCCCCTACACGGCGGGTCTTCAGTGGTACTGGGATCGAACTCATGACTCGCTAGCCACGTAGTCCATTACCTGGAACACTAGGCTACCACGGTCTCTTTTTATTTACAGCCACGCTTTAAAAGTTCACGAGTCCACACTTTTGAATATATTGTATTTAAGACAATGACATTGGAATGAAAATGTTAGAAGTTTTACTCACAGGGTATCATCTTTTTATAGCCCGAAATCAGCTTAAACTGGCACTGCCTGCATCGCCTTCCCTACACGGCGGGTCTTCAGTGGTACTGAGCTCAAACTCCTGACACGCGCCAGCCACGAGTTCGTTACCGACCACTAGGCTACCATGGTCACTATATATAGGAAAAGTGTGAATTAATAATAGGAATTGAAAAAATACCAATCAATCTGATTTTGGTGGAAAATGGTGCGATTCGCGTAGCTCCAATTTGGTTGCGGTGGCGCTAATACGTAAGAACCAACTATTTTCTGTAAGCCAAGTATTAAAAATTGCAGGAAAAAAAGAATTGATCTAAGAGCTTATACAATAAAGATTATTTTCAGATAACAACCATTGCTTAATATTGCTTAGAACCTGAACAAAATTTCTATTATTTAATAATTTTCCTGATATTTAACTACATACCTAAGTTTTTCTTGGCTACCTGAAGCTATTTAAATAATAAAGAAAAAAAATATCTAAAACATAGTTGCATACCTGAAGATGAAGGTTCCATAACTAAGTAAAGAATTTCGCGCTTAAGTAAATTATTTTTTGGTGCCCGTAAATCACTAATAATAAATAGCTCAGTCTGCAAGATGTAAGTACACTTCACTGTAGGGAAAAAACAAGTTTGTTATGGGACTTTTAAATACTGTCAAATAGTACTTCTGTTAGTATATTCTAATACTTTAAATACAGAATTCAGCAGCAATATTCACAGAGTAAATACCCAAAGGTCTTCACACCTTCAACAGCAATCAAACACAATAATCAGTGTTTAAAAATACACTTAAGTAAAGATTATTCACAAGCACAGCCGAGTTAATCGCTAGTCAAAACAAAAGAAATATATGAAGGTAGCATGAAATCACTTAACATTTTTAAAATTTTTAGTAGCTTTTAGACATATTTTCCCCACTGTGGGTTGCAATCTGATCTCACGGTGCAGATTTGCACGGTCACAATAATAAATATAACAGGCATAATTATTTTTCCACTGGCAAGAAATTGTGAATTTTCGCAATCTTTTATTTCAATTTTACTTTTCATTAATGAATTTTTAAACACGTCCCGCTCGTTCGATGAAATTCATAGAGAATTCGAAAAATTCTTTACCATTCTTTTTAATCCCCCAGCATATTCCGTTATTTATATATTTTTTTACCCTATCTTTCTTTTCCAGCATTTTCTAAATTTCTCGTATTCTATTTTTTAAATCATGGTACTCGCATATTTCTGATGTATTTTCCACAAAAAAGTAAATATATTTTTGCTCAATAAATTTTTTGCTTCTTTTAAAATCTACTCTTTCGTCAGGAATAAGACGTTCTTTTAAATTATTTCAATGTAGAGTTCTTAGTGCTAAGCCACCATCTTGGATTGAAAAATACTAGGCATCAAATTTAATTAGGCTCGATTTGAAAACCGCGCCAAAAACACTTTTAGCGCATTAGCAAATTGATAAAAAAAAATTAGTTCCTTATCACAAGTATAAATATGAATTCAAGTTTTAATTTTCAACACAAGAGCAAACAAGTGCTTTCCTTTGATTCCGCTTTTTTCATCATGTTTTTCAATTCCTACTATTAGCTCATACTCTCTCTATATATATTTATTTAGTCTGATTCTCTACAAACAAGAGATAAACATCCATCAATCACATTCGAAAAACACATAGACAGTAGGAAAATCGCACAATGAAGGACACATGAGCAACCGAGATTAAAATTATAAAATGGTTGCTGCAGTATTATAAACATTGCTGACTTAGGGCAGCTAATATATAAAATAATTTATATAAAAGTGGGGTTGAACATGTTTTTTGGCCAGCCAAACCTTCCCCTTTATGTAAATAATACTGAGCAAAAACCTATTGAAAGAAATGGATAGGAATATCTAAATCCATTACAAGATAGTTTATTTATCTTGGTGGAATTTTCAATCGTTAAGAAAATACATTTTAAAGCACTCAATTGAGCTGAAATTTTATATACATGATTATTTTGGATGACAATGCAATAATTTAATTATAATTAATAAAAATTAATTGATTAAAGCTAACTATTTACAGAATTACAAATACAGCCACGTTGGCGACTTGTGTCCAAACTTGAAAAGGTTTATTTCTCACGTTTTAAAGCATTCAATTGAACTGAAATTTTATAGACACGATTGTTTTGGATGACAATACGATACTTTAATGATAATTAATAAAAATCAATTACCTCTTAATGTTGTGATTCTGTCCTATGTCTATACATATGTATATTAATTGTAACTATTTAATAAAAAGTAGCTAAAATAAATTTTTTTTTTGTGTTGATCTAAGTAGGAATTGACTTAAATTTTTTTTATATTACTTGTTCACGTTTATGTTGTTACTAAAGCGTAAATAAATTTATCGCTTACAACTATGTTTCCGCAGTATATTGTCAAATGAATAAGGAGGGAATTATGAGTAGGTTAAAATATATTCGCGCGCGTGACATTTATTTACTCTTTCTGTGCAAATCGAAACTTTTCCACCGTTGCCATATCCATGAATATGATATTTACAATATTTTCAGTTGGCGCGTTGCCAACCAATAAAAGATACAACCTCTACATTACTATTAACCTATTTCAATATCCACTTAAAACAACCATTTAAATTTTGTTCTAAACTGGAATCATTCGAATATTGAGTACATTGTGGGACTAAAAAAAGTTTAAAATCAAGTAATTTTGTTCCCTCTCATGCGTTGCCAAAACCCAAATGCAATACTTTGTGGAAGAATTATGATGGAGATCTACCGGGGCGGATTGGGGACCAAGGTAATCCGCGTGAGAAATCGAGTGAAGAATGCTGAGACAAACACATCCTCTCCACCCCGTGCGTTCTATTCCGGGAAGAAAACGTCCGGCCTTGACTCACATCCCTTCCTTTGTTCTCGGACAGAATTCGTTTTCGGCTTCGGTTATTTACAAACTCTTCATTTGCGCCATTTTTTTACAACAAGTGCTCTTACACGGAAGCTCAAATCCTCGCAGGAACATCAATTTAGTTTTCAGAAAATTCCGAAGAAGTTATTTAAAAAACGTGTATAACTACACGACTCATGGGCGAATGTCTTAAGCAAACAAGTTGCAAAACAAACTATTTAGAGCAGTGATTCTCAACCACTGTGACATCAAATTCTTGAAATGTGCCGCTAATTTTTGTTTCAATTATTAGTTATATTCTAAGAAAAAAAAACATGGAACGAAATCATTCGGTTGTTTTATAGAAATCAACTATTCATAAAATTGTTATTGACCATTTGATAACACGAGAAGTGAGAGTTAGTCATTACTTCCAAAAGTTAGAAATAACAAAATTTGTGTTCGTAATCTATTTAAGACAGTGCTTCTCAAAGTTTCAATATTCCCGACCCAGTATTCAATCATGATTTTCCTCGCGACCCCCTCATACAATAACAATGTATTGAATTTAATAATACTATACTTTGACGCTAAAACTACGATACGACTTTAATCTCTTAAATGTCACCGGCGTATATAAACATCTCGCTCAGCCAAAGTGTTAATTTCCCCGGACGTATATATACGTCGTTCCAATCTTTTCTGTGCAATGCTGTCCATAAAATTATTCCGAAGACTTTGGAATGCAATAAAACTACCTTGAGAATGTTTGCGAAGGATTTACTTATTTCGGATTATTTGTTTCTTTGTTTCTCCCCAATACATCATCGAGCCTATGTGGGAAACAGAATTGGGGAGCGACTCGCGTAACCTTTTAATCGGCTGTTAAGGGATTAATTGTAAACCGTACAAATTATCAAGATAAGTGTTAATTTTGTATATAATTTTATATATATTGCAATCCCATGGGGTCCCTGGTAATTATTAAGCTTGTTCTTAACTTTGTATTGTTAAAGTAATTATGAAATATATTGTGCAGTACTGGTACATTTATAAGTATATTATAATAGTGTATTTTATTTTTTGTTATGTCAGAATATATTTTGTTTGTTTACTTTCAGTAAACTAATAATTTTTCAAAATCTTTTGTTTTTGACTTTTCTATATGCTCGCGCCCCCCTCGTAGAGTTGTCACGCCCCTCAAGGGGGGCGCGCCCCACAGTTTGAGAAACGCTGATTTAAGATAACGGGTGTGTGTCGCAGGAAAATGATGAAATTAGGGATCTCATCAAATCTTTAAGGGAGAGGATCACTTGACAGTAGATGTTGAAATAACGTCTCATCAACGTCATTTCACTGATAAAAGTAAGCAATTTGAACGAATCCCTAAGTAGTTTCAGTGAAATGATGAAGTCAAGAGTTTAAAAGCGCTTATTTAACAAATAGGGCGCATTATTAAACGTAGAAGTAAGTAATACAACAATAGTCAATGAAATACAAATTACTTATTCGAAACTAGTTAATAAATAATTAGAAAATTAGCTATTTTTTGACGTATAACATCTTTCCTCTCAGTTGCTTACGCACTAAAATATCAATCCCTATGAATCCTATGGTGCCATTTTTTTAAAGATATGGGGTTTATATTTAGGGGGATCATAGTACTATTGGTGGCGTGGTAGTTGCGGACATATAACATTTTGTGGTTTGAGCGGACACATTTTCCTCCCATTTTAGAGCAAATAAAGGGTGCAGAGAAATAAGGAAATAAATACTTTTAAAAATCACAAATATAATTTAAAACAAATTTTAAGTGGCAAATCTCTTTCACGTAAGATAGCGTTTTTTGTTTGTTTGTTTTTTTTACCAAATTTTTCTGTTTTTACACTCGATTATCGAATTACAAGGATAAATACATTTTTGCCAATCAAATTTAATTATTTATATTGAATTGTTAAGATACTATAGTGTGAATGCATTTTAAACATAGCGAAATGTAATAAAAATAAAAATTTTTTGAGAAATATTTAAAAACTAACAGTAAGTAACAGTATAATGAAGGGTGTGGACAAATTTCAGGGATATGTATTTTAGAGTCAAATAAATGTGAGAACACATGCAAAAACCATAAAATTAATTAGTTTCATTAATGTAAGAAAAGATAAATACTAGAAGTAAAGCATATAAAACAGATACAAGTAAGTAAAAGAAAAATAAATACAAGTAAATAAATACTAACTAAAAAAACCTTTATTATAACGGCATAAATGTTATTTGCCATTGAATTTAGTCTCACCTGGCTCAAAACAGATTTTAGACATTTTTCTAAATTGTTCGATGTTTCAAATTTTTTTAGGATGTTTTCAATTCTTTCATCCAGTTTTGCACTTGCTCTTTTCCTTTATATTCCAAGGGTCACCTAATTCTCTGGTTTTACATTAAGACACTTTTTGTGTTTCTTCTTTTAGTATTTTAGCTAATAAGAGTGAACATTAAACTGGTTTCTGCCAGTGATTGCATTTAATTTGGAATTCCACCCTTAAACAGGATTTGTCTTATGACACTGTCCATGTACATTCCATACTTTAATGGTCATATTTGTATTGTCCATCCACTGCTCGAATAGCATTAAATTGCTTATAACTGTGTGAGAAATATTATATAGTTTACATGAATTTGCAACATAAAATTTAGGTGTAGTTCTTGCTTAAATTTAGATTTTTTACATCGAATCTGTTGATATATCAATAAGTTGTTCCTTCTCCTTTATTGTAGGTTTTTCCCCACAAAATATAAAAATGTGCATTTAGTTTTTCAAGACATTGTACTAACTATTTAAAAACCCGTATAGTAAACAATAAAATATTAACAATGCATTCATATATCATAGACATAAAGATTTTTAACTTTTATATTCTTTTATTAAATTATAATAAATGTTTAAAAAGCATTGCAAAATAAAAAAAAATTGTTGTGTATTAAACAAAATTGTTAGTTTCTTGAAGACAGGATTAAGCTTTCAATTCTTGTGGGTATAGAAACTTCATACAGAACGTGAATCCATTTTGCATACACATTTATAAGTTTCTTTTAGATTTTTTTATTGCGACTCGTGGAACCCTTGGGTATGTATGCCTCATGGAACCCCAGGGTTCCGTGGAATATAGTTTGAAGACCCCTAGTTTATATAGACTTTCAAAATAACCAAGATAACATGATTTTAGTATGTGGAGAAGAATCTCTGTAACTTTTGGAAAATAGAAAGATCCTTCCTTCTCTTAGATGGAATACTTAAAAGTTGTTCGAAACAATTTTCTGAAATATATACAATGTACGTCGACTTCAGGAGTAAAGCAACTGAGACCAACGATTATCCAGTGCTTTTTGTAATTATGCCTGATAAGAGACAAACTACTTACATTGCAAAATTTCAGGAAGTGAAACGTTGGTGCCCTAAGTGGAGAAGCCGGACATTATAAAATTGGATTTTGTAGCTGCAGAGTCATCAAAAGTTGTATGTTAGAATTTCCCAGTTACCTAACGTTGGAAATCATTAACATAAACTATATTACAGAGTATATATTGAATAAGTAAAATTCTTTATATAAAACTTATTTTATTGTTAGTGTGCCGTCATATTAGAAATTGTTAAAAGTGTTCAGCAAGAGCAAAAACAACAATAACAACAAAAAAGGTTGAGAATCACTGATTTAGAGAAAGCTGAAGAATATAAGAAGATTAAGGCACTACTGAATGATCCCATATTAACATCGGATTTCGCAGCTACACGAACCCGCCACTTAGACGGGTTGAGACACGTTAAATCTGTCGTGGTTCTAAGTGCTCATATTGGCGCAATGCGAAAGTATGTGAAATGGAGGCCGACTCAGGTGTCGGTCCCGTCACTTAATCGTGACGCAGAATTACGAGGTCCACCCCCGATAGTCTTCGCGTTGATTTATTGTGTGACCTTAATAAACAATCACTGATTCAGCGGAAAACATTGGCATTGTGACGTTTTCATGCCACACAGCTGCAAAATTGGCTTCTTTATGTGGATAGCGTCACTCACGCATTTCAAAAATAGTGCGGGGTCTTTTCATCTGACATTCGATGGCCGTGTGAAAAACACCCCTTCGTCCACGAAGCGGAACCTCAACTGAAATTTTATTTATAAAGGAACACCACTGCCACAAAGAGTGAAGGACAGTTCATTTTGAACATCAAAGAAGATCGGTCGTGTTTACCTCCTCCCTCCCATATCCTGTAATATTGAAATAATCAATAGCATGAACAACCTATTTTAAATGTAAATACCGTAATTAATAGCTGTGGATGTAAATAAGTTATTTAAGAGGACTTGGTACCCAAAAATAATAAACCCCCGTTTTGATAAAAAAAAAAATCTATTTTAAAAAGAGAAATAACTATAGAGAAAAAGAATGTGTAATATATGAAGCAGAATACTACCGAGGCATTACAATAATGTATTTTTTATGAAATATGTGTTTGTAAAATTTTTGAATCAAGTCATTTTATATTAATAATTTCATAATTTCAGTTTTTGTTCCTCATATGTTTCCATACAAATATACTTCAATATTATGTGAAAAAAAACTAAAATTTCTGACATGACAGAAAAAAAATTTTTTTTTAAACATTTTTCTTGAATTTTCTTGTGCAATTAATACCTACTCTAAAAATTCATCATTGCTAAAAATGTATTTGTTGAAAAAATACGAAAATGTATTATTTTTGAGAAAAATATATTACTAATGTCTTAAAATACAACTTTAAGTTTATGCTGATTATAATTATTTTTTCAGTTGTGTTTTTGATACATTAGTGCATTCGAAATGCTACTCCTTCCGCAATTATTTACCAATCACTTCTATTTTTTCCTGTGTTTTATACATAAGACATGTAACAAAATTAGGGATCTGTTTTGCTGTAAACTGAATACTTTTTTTTTAAATTAAAATGTAGGAGATATTGGCTTTTTCGTTGAATTTTAGCATGCACATTAACATTTTGTTTTTTTTCCCTCCAAAATTATTTATTGTAAAATAGATCCTTAAAGTTGTTTAAAACATCCTTATATATAAAAATTTTACAAAAAAAATTCAGGCCCAAAAATTAAAAATAACAAAAACATCTTAAAATTTTCCAAATTTTCTTCAAAAAATTAAAATTTTTAAAATTGTGTGATTAAATAGTGTTTCTTTTGTTATTTTTTAAAAGAAACATTTTGAAAGAAAAAAATTTTTGGGAAATAAATAAAAAAAATTTTCAAAGGGAAAAAGTTTTTTAATTTCAACTCTCCACTCCCTTTTCATTTTAAACGCCCAGACCAATGCAAATAAATGTAAAACGGTTTATTTAAAGGATTATTGTATGACCTTATACAACCAAATTTAAGAAATTTTAAAAAAGCCCCAAGGCCCCTACTTCGGGCCCGGGTTTTTTCACACCCCCAAACGCCACCTTTCAAGGCTTTCCCCCGGGAGGGCCTGACGATTGAGTCAGTCTCAAGAGAGAAAAAAAATGCCATCCTCCACAGATTCAAAAAAGGAAAAAGAGGTGGGGGAGGGCTCTTTGGGTTGAATGGATCTTTGAAGATCTGACACCAAAGCATATCAAACACCCGCAATTTTTCCCCTTTTTCTCGATTTTTTAAAAAGGGGGGCCATCCAACGCGGGGGTTGAGAAGGCGCCCAAACCATACACTACCGAAAAAAACAGCATGTGGCCAGGGTGCCGGGTAGACCATTCACGGCGTGGCATGAACTCGCCCTCCGTGGGGGTGATTCACGCTTTAACCAAAGTCGGATACCTCCCGTGGCCGCACTCCTTTTTGGGTCGGGTCTTTTTGGGCCCCCTTATGGGGTTCCCAAAATTTTTGGGGAAAACAATGGGTTAAAATTTGAAAAACTCCAACCCAAAAAGAAAGTATCGATTTTTCTATCGATTCTCTGGTATGAAATTTCGAGACAAATTTTTTTTTTTTGTGTAATTGTAACGGGTTTGTGACCAAAAACGTGGAGAGCGACCATTTTATGTGGGGAAATTTTTTAATTAACCCCCATGTTTTAAGCGAAAAATATCTATAGAATATATTTGTTTCAAGACTTTGGGAAATACAAACAAGGATCAAAACAATGTTTGTTTGTCAAAAAATTATATTTAAAAAATATATAAAAATTTTTCCCTATTCTCCTAAGCACAAATCTTTCAAGGGTTCTTTTTCATGAGGATCACTTTCAAGACGAGATAAGTTGGCACTCTTAAAAAAAATCTTTGCTACCTCAACAAAAATTTTTGGCGGTGGTAGTGTCACAAAAATGCAGAGGTAACAAAAGCATCTTATAAAATTTATTACATTATATATATTGATAAACATATGAAATTGTTAAGAATAAACATATGAACTGATACAGAAATTGGTAAAGTGCTTCTTAAATGCTTCCGATTAATTTGATAAATTCAGTTATTTGTTCAGATACTTTTTTAGCAAAATCAAAAAGTATTTGAATAAATTTGAAACAAAAAGGCAACCAAGTCTGAACCAATTTTAAACAAACAATACTGATTTCAGTTGCAACCATCCTATACCTTATAAACAATATCTGAAATAAAAAGTTTTTTAAAGGGGAAAAATTTAATTATGAAAATACATAGCAGTGTTTGGTTTTTGACAGTAAGGATCTTTGATAAAAGTGAAATTCCCCACAACTGGGTAAAAATTGCATAAAACTTATTTTTTGTGAGTTGAGTACGACAGAGCCTAATATAGTCTTAAAAAAAAACCCCCAAAAAAAAAACCCTTTTAAATGGGGGTTTTAAAGTAAAAGGTTTTGGGATTTTAAACCCCGGGTTTTAACCCCCCTGGCCCGGGTGTGTGGTAGTTTGGAGAAAGGGGAACCGGGGCCCCTGTTCCCGACGATCCACCAATAGCTTTTGTGTTGCTTTGTAATGCAACGTTAGTAAACACACACTCACTCCAATAGCATATACATACTATACACAGCCAGAGGAATGAAAATTAGATACTGGTATTAGGGGGTTTTTACGGGCCAAAAAATCCCCAAAACCGGTATTCTTTTTTAGATTTTCCATACCGGTTTTAATACCGGTAGAAAATTTTTTTAAAAAAAAGCAAGGTGTATCTTTTTTTTTATTTGCCAGTTTTTTTGGTGTAAATATCACAAAAAAAAAATTTGTAACCAAAAATTTCAGCGTTTTAAAAAAATCACAGAAAAGGAAAATCTTATTTTTTTAAATCCAAAAAGTGTAAATATCATTTCAGTCGGGATACATTATGAGTTTTGAAATGTGATCTTAAAAAACATAATGCATCAATAGTGCTGAATGATACGCAAATACAATGTTAAAAATAAACTCACTAATTTAAAAAGTATCGAAATCTTACGCACTTTCTTCACAAGTACAACCTTGTTTTCACAGATATGAATATCATATCGGACTATGAATCCTGCTCATATGCAGTATCGCTCTGAGCCGTGATAGTATAGTTTTGGCCCACCTCCTTGGATGATTCACATATTTTATCACTTCTCTTGATTGTACGATGCAACTTTATATTCACAGTCAAATTAATTTCGCCCGTTAGGGAGACATAAAAACAAAAACACATATTATTTTGCTATGTTGGTGATTCCTGAGCATATAGTGGAGACAATTTTGAAAATTTCTAATAAATACGAAAAAATGTATTTAAAATTGTGAATACCGGTATTACAAAATTGTACAAATGGCTCAAAATACCGGTATTGTAATCCCTAGTGGTATGCGAGTAAATCTATTTATTTGTATCACACAAAAATTGATTTTATAATTTTCCGCGGTTGATTAGTTTACGCAGCGCTTCGAAATAATCTGCCAAATCCATCAGATGAACACATCCCAACCCCACGTCAGTGCAGAGACGTTGAATCGCGACCTATTTTAAGCACCAGTACCTGTAGAACAATGGCTTATGCTTGGAGTTGCAACGTACTCATTAATCCACCGACTAGGCTCCAATAATCTCCTTCAAAAATGCGTCTTCCTTCCTCTTGAAAACTGAGGTGGCCTCAGCCTTCGACTCAACTTCCTGCCAGTCGTGTGAGGAACTAAAATATCACTCTTCAGCGCTATCCTGATAGTGTGCTAAGAAACTGAGATGCAGGCGGATTTTTTTTCCGCTAGGGAAATAAAGTTTCTCATTATGTGTTTGTTGTGTAGAGGGAGCCGATGCACATAAAATCTGTTGAGCTCAAAGTCCTCCCGCTGGCATTGTGTGGTAGGTTGGGCAGGGGGTGCCAGCTCAGGTGTCATCCTAGTCACTTGACCGAGGTTCAAAATTACCAGGTCCGTCGTCAATCAGTGGGTCGCAGTAAAATTATTAAACATTAACCGATCCGCGGCGATAAAAAGGTTGAGGAGCACTGCTTTCAATAATATAACATTGAAATTATAATAAATATTCAGTGAGAGTCGCAACATACATAATTAGTACCAACTGACTACTGTTGTTTAATAAGAAAAATAAGTGTTTCTTCTGTGCAGCTTTTTATACACATGGGTCATGTCGATAAAAGAAACCGAATAAAAGCTACAATGGGTTGCATTTCTTAACACTCGATACTTAGTTTTATTCAATTCCTACTATTAGCTCACACTCTCTATATTTATTTATCTTGGTGGAATTTTCAATCGTTAATAAAATACATTTTAAAGCGCTCCATTGAGCTGAAATTTTATATACATGATTATTTTCGATGACAATACGATAATTTAATTATAATTAATAAAAATTAATGGATTAAAACTAATTATTTAAAGAATTATAAATACTGTCACATTGGCATCATTTTTGGCGATTTAGCGACCCTTTTGGCGACTTGTGTCGAAACTTGAAAAAGTTTTTTCTCGCGTTTTAAAGCATTCCGCCGAACTAAAATTTTATAGACACGATTGTTTTGGATGATAATACGATATTTTGATGATAATTAAAAAAATTAATGACCGCTTAATGTTGTGATTCTGTCCTATGTATATACATATTTATATTGTAACTATTTAATAAAAACTAACTATTAAACTATATATAACAACAGTTGGTATGGGTTTTGCCATAACATGATTAATGTTCGTACAATACTTCTTTTTATGAATGCTTATTGAAAATTCCTTAAATGTGTAAATTCTAAATTCAATTATTTTTTAAACAAATAAATATTGCTTTGATTTTGAAAAATTCATACCAACTTCTATTCCATGTACTATTAGCAACAAGTGAAAAACATTTCCAAGTATTAGGCACAATAGAAAAAAAAGCCCTAATATTTTAAATGAAGATAA
Organism: Trichonephila inaurata madagascariensis; assembly: GCA_019973955.1. Classification (NCBI taxonomy): domain Eukaryota; kingdom Metazoa; phylum Arthropoda; class Arachnida; order Araneae; family Nephilidae; genus Trichonephila; species Trichonephila inaurata. The sequence continues at coordinate 24,462 of BMAV01009234.1, forward strand.
ACTAGTTATTTTTTTCTTTCCGAGATAAGTCCGAGAGAGAATTTAAAGTTTTAATTTGTGCCTTTGGGATATGAAAAGAAACGTAAAAGTTATCACAACTCTGTAATTTTAAAACTTAGAGCTTTCAAATTTTGTGAGTTTGGAGAAAAGTATATATAAAAAATAATTTAGACTAAACAAATTAGATTTGATTTTTCGACCGATTTTTATCCATTGAATCGTACTGTACTTAAGTTATCCGACTACTTGCGACAACTTTTTTTAAAAAAAAAAATGGAGATATGGAGATTATTTTGTGGTCTTTAGATTTATTTAATACATTTTAAGAAAAAAAAGACTAAAATTAAGAAGAGAAAAATAAATTATTACTACTAAAATGGGAAAAAAAATGACGTAAACTGGGCCTGCTTTGTACAAATAGTCAATGATAAAATTCTCAATTTTTCAATTTTGATGTATTACTTTACTATTCCCTTTTGAAAGGCCCTTCAGGGTAAGAAATATTTTAATTTTTACAAAAACTAGAGCACTTTATCTTAGTTATTATACGAAATTGCTTAAAAAAACAGTGATTATATTCACTTAATGGACTGTAAATTTTGTAATAAAACAGTGATTGATATATCTGAAGGTTAAAACACTTCTATGTTATACAGAACACATACAAAAAATTTCGGCAAATTATTTTAAAAACTTTTTGAGCCATCGCCGTCTCCGTTTGAGTTTTTCGATAAAACACACACACATTTCGAGTAAAACACATTTTAAAAGTTGACATTTTTTGTAAAGTTATAGTATCTGTTTTTTTTTTCTAAAACACTTGTAGTTTTGTTCTAGTGAATAGAAATAAAAAACTTGGTATTTTTATAAAGCTAATAAGACGGCCTATAAAATAAAATCATAAAACCTTTTTTGTGTCTATTTTTAAAAAAAGTCATGATTTTAGGGTAGTCGGATATTTTAAGCTGTATACATCTTTAAACATTTCATAAAATTGTTTTATCGATTTTACATCAGAAGGATTGCCTTCATAATAATGTCGAAATGTACTCTGAACATTAAAGAGCAATTTTGTCTGGTGAGATTAAAACACATATTGGGTTTTCTCCTGAATCGACGCCATTTCGGCCCAAAACGATGCCTTCCTTACAAATGCTCTCCTGAGGCACTCTTGAAAGAGAACTCCCGTCACCCTGTACCATGTATTTAAAGCATTTCGGATTTTTTCCCATAGCATACATTTTTAATGTATTTTACTCAATGAAATTTCACGAATGAAAGCTAATAATTTTCCTAAATATTCAATGGCCTTCATTGTTGAAACATTATAAAGAGTTCCTTTCCCCCTCTTTTGATTCGGGACCGTTTATTTAAAAATGTTGTGATTTTTTTTTTGTCTTTTAAAAGCGACTTGCTCGGCAAAATTTCTTCTGCGTGATTTTCAGTGCATTTTTCATCGTGGAACACAAGCAAAAACGAAAAAGAAGTATTTGGTAGGAGGTGGAGGGTCAATAAAGAGCATTGTTCTAAAATTCCGGTAATGTGTCTCTCAGGTAATTACGATGTCTCACCAAGACCATTCCAGACAAGAAGTAGATTTTCGACTTTCTTAAGAGAACATTATGGAATAAAAAATATAACATACTCTCAATCTAGGGCAGGCGTCATTAACCTATGGCATGTGTGCCACATTTGGCACGTGGCACAATCTGAATGGCATGCTACACCAATTTCAATTTCGTCAATTTTTGAATGGATTGTACTTGATAATTTTGAAGTGGAGCTAATTGGAACTAATATCTCTCTTCAGTATTATAAAAACAAATTTTACGGAATTACGAAAAAATCTGGATGATAAAGCGGTAACGATAAATAGACAGCTATTTCAAATTGTGGGATAGATACAGTAGCGCACACAAAGGGGGCTCCGGGTATAGATTATAATACTATGTATATAGTGCGCAAAATTTAGTTAAGTATTTGTTAGTAATAATAAATTTTATTAATTAGAGCTAATTATTTATTTCATAATCAATATTTTTATTATTTTTGTTTTCGAAAATTGAAAAATTCCACTGGAATATGTTGGGTGTCATATTGGAGCAGGATACGAGAATGGGGGCTATTCGACGCTGCCCCTTGAAAAATTCATGTGTGCGCCACTGGATGGAGCCATTGGTGGAGAGGTTTAATTGAAGAAAATTCATGTACTCTCTCTCTGCTTTCCGCTTTGGGTTCTACATACCAAAGTAAAAATTCTTTCTTCATATGAAATACATTTTGAGTCCGCAAAGAAGTTTAACAACTGAATGTTCAGAATCATGTCAAATTGAAAGTAACAAATTATATCACTTATATGGCTATATGAAACACCGTGGTGCAGGGACAACGTTCGCATGAAAATATATATATTTATTATTTTTTTTATTTAACTCTATTGAAGGGGAATACTTATATTTCATGTAATTGATTTCTTATTGTAATAAATATGTTTAAAAGATACATAATGCATACATAATATGTTTAGTTTAATTTTTTTTTATGTTGGAGGTGTAGTTATATTTTATATAATTTGTTTCTATGTTAATAAATATCTTTAAATAATGTAAAATTAATGTATACTAAAAATATAAATCTGTATTATAAATCTCTATTGCCAAACTCTACGTGCATTACCGCGGGAATCGAATTTTTTCAAATATTTCCTACTGTGTGACACCCCAAAACATTTTGTTTGACTAGTTTGCCCCCCTTTTGGGTTCATTTCCCCTCATCTGGGGTTAAAGGGATTAAATATTTTATATATTCTTCAGCATTACAATAAAATTTGCCTGTGGAAAAATACACTTGAATTCGCTGTTACATATGTAACCGATTTTTAAGTTTAAGAAATGCGTATATACAAGGAATATATATATATATATATAAACTAAGTCAATTCCTACTTGGGCCAACGAAGAAACATTTTATTTTAATTACTTTTCATTAAATAGTTACAATGAATATAAATTTGTAAATACATTTGTCAGAATCATACTATTAAGTGACAAAATAGAAAGCGTTTTCCCTTTGAATTTTCCTTTCCCCAATAAATTTGGATTATTTTGTTTTTTTTTACTATTTATTCATTCATTAAATTTAATTATTTAAAAATAGAAAGTAAAAAAATTCACATTCTGGGAAAATTTTCCCCCCAGTTGGGATTCGAAACCCCCGAACTTTGAATAGAAATCCATTTTCGCTCAAGACCAACGAACGATTTTCCTTTCTATATATGCTATTGGACTATTATTTTTGTTTTTTAAATTTAATTAATGAATTAATGTTTGAAAAAATGTTTCAACATCAAGTGTCATCTACTACAAGTTTTAAAAATATGTATTTGAAATTGAATGGATTAAAAGAAAATATTTTATTAACGATTGAAAATTTGAACAAGATATAGGGAGAGTGATTAATGTAGGGAAATTTAAAATTTTTATTATGAGGAAAAAAAATCCTCGCCCCTTTTTAAGGGGGTTGGAAACCCCCCTCTCTCTCTCTGACAATGTGAATGGGTTTTTTTGATGTACCTTTTCTCAAAATCTGCTATACTACACATTTACTTAAAGTACAATCAAAAACTGAAGAAGCTTTGTAATTTTAAAATTTTTTTAAAAATTTATAAATATTTTTTTCAAACATTGCAAAAAATTTTACCCATTTTCAAATAAAAATTTGTAAAAAAAAAATTTTGAGTTTTTACAAAATCTCATTTCGTATATATTAGAACATTTAAATATATAAAAAATTTACATACCTGTGAACAATTGTTTCTCAGAAAAGGTACATCGCACATCAAAATTTACATTTTGAGATAAATTGATTATAATGTTTAGTGAGGCTTCTGATCGGCTAGTAAATAAAAAAATAAAAGGCTCAATTTATAATAAAAGATGCATGTTTTGGTTTATATCAGACGTTCAACATTAAAGCAAAAATGAAGTACTTTGGCGTGGGACAGTTTCAACACTTATTTAAAAATATGTTTTAAGGGCTTTTAATTGCCCTATGGGTTAAAGTAAGGTATTTTTAAAAAGGTTAAAATCTATACAATTTGAAAATGTAAAAATATCAAATTGTCAAAAAAAAAAAAAAAGATTTTGGCCAACTTTTTTAAAAATGTTTACAGTTTTAAAAATGTATCGAAAAGAAAGACCCTTTAAAATCGCACTATAAAGCAACACTAAGGTTGTATTGGTGACGGATTTTTATTTTGAGCCCTCGGTCAATGATGACGTGGCCCCATTTTCCCCCCCCAACCCACCCCTCAATGGAAAGGGCTTTCCCGCTCGGCAGATTTAATAGGCATGAGCCCTCTCTACACGATGGGTCTTCAGTGGCACCTGAACTGAACTGTGACCGCCGGGCACGAAATTTTGGGCCTCAACCACTAAGCAAACGGGGTCCCAAGGGCAAGATAAATTTTTTTCAATAATACACAACCCAATTCACTGACATTGACTTTTATTGCCACTCTTTTGGAATTATTTCGAAAAAATAATATATTTTTATCCGTAAAAATGTTTATTTGTAAACTTTTTCAATATAGAAATAATGATTGTAGTATAATTTTAAAGAATTATTCAAAGTATTCTCTTTTGTCTAAACAAAAAAAATTAGCGCACCAGGAAATAATTGCGGGATCGTAACGAAACTTGGCATGAAGGTACTTGTCAGGGAGATATGCGAATGATTAGAAATGCAGCGTGATTCGGCTTTACGTAAAGCCGGTAGAGGGCATTTAACATCATTCTCCGTGGAGTATAAAACAGGTAACCAAAGCTTGTTTGAGTGTGCTGAATCGTTTAAAAAGCAAGAGCTGAGGTAGATATTCCACTACGCCGTTTTTGAAGACAATATGATCAGCTGTCGCAGTTTCAGAGGTGGCGAGTCATCGGCATGATGGAAGCTAGATGGTCAGCTAGGCGAATAGCTCGTCAATTAGGCTGCTCTAAATGTGTTGTGAGGAGGTGTTGGGACCAGTGGATCCGAGAGATGTCATTTACACGAAGACCAGGCTCAGGACGCCCTCGACAGATCAGTCGTCAAGAAGACCGCCACATCGTAAGAAATGCACTCCTACAGCCAACTGCTTCATCGGCCGCCATCCAGGCACTGGTAACACCTTCACTAGGGATCCCTGAGTCTTCTCGAACCATACGGAGACGCCTGGCTGAAGGACATTTGGGGTCGCGGTGCCCATTACGTGTACTGCCCTTGACGCCTTCCCATCGACGCCTCTGTTTGGAGTGGTGTCGCGCACGAGGAAACTGGACCTTAGCGGAATGGAACCAGCGGCGGTCTTTAGTGGCGAATCCAGATTCAATCTCAGCATTGATGACAATTGTGTTCGTGTGTGGAGACCCTGTGGCGAACCTTCAATCCTGCCTTTGCTTTGCAGCGACACACCGCTCCCACAGCTGGTATGAAGGTATGGGGTGCCCTTGCCTACAATATACGGTCAACCCTAGTATTGATCAGTGGCACCATGACAGCCCAGTGGTATATCCATAACATCCTGCAACCACACGTGTTGCTACTCTTGCAACGTCTCCCAGGAGCCATTTTTTAAAAAGACAGTGTTGGCCGCACACGGCAAGCGTGTCACAAGACTGTCTCCGCACTGTTACTAACCTTCCTTGGCCTGCCCGATCCCCAGATTTGTCTCCAATTGAGCATATTTGGGATCACTTGGGACGTCGAGTTGGGCATCCCACGAGTTTGAACGAACTAGAGGCAAGGTTACAGCAAATATGAAATGATCATACAGAACTTGTATGCTTCAATGCCCGATCGTATCGCATCGTGCATTCACGCTAGAGGGGTTTATAGATCCACCTCCTGGACTGGCAACCATTTGCAAAGGTTAGTGACATGGTTTGGCCAATCTTGTTCATTTCTTACCTTATGATATCCCAGACCCCCTACTCATCCTTTTGTAAATTAGTACGGTAAATTAATGAAATCACTTACAATCACAGTATAGAGTATACATTATAGTATTAACTGTGTGTTTTCAATTTGTTAATTATCATCTTTTTCATCTCTTATCTCTTAACCATCTTTTACTATTAGACATCCATATTTGTTGAGTCACTGCCATTGCACAGCTAAAAAAAAAGTTTTCCTCGAGCTTAGATCATTGCAAAATCCTTAATGAAACCATTTTAATCAATTTCCATTTCAATATCATTTTGAGTGTGTACCAACAACTAACTGTTAAACTTTTATTTTCCATAGTAAACATCATTTCAGTCTTTTCTCTCTCTTTAAGGAAGAAATGCTTCTCTCATGACTCGCTAGGGGGTCTTACGCGCGCGCGTTGGCTCTGTAATTTTTTTTTTTTCCCCTTTCCCATTTTTTTGCGCCTGGGCCGTGCGTAGTGTCCCTAATCGGAAAACCCCCTTTTGTACCCCTTTTCACCTCAACAACGGCGTTGGGGAGTTTTTTTTGATGTTGGTGAAATAAAACCGAGAAAATGACGTTCCGTTACTCGTGGAATTCCAGAAGATTTTTGCCTACTCGATTTTTTTTTATATTTGTATCGCTTTAAGAGAACTCTGTATAAGTCTTTCTATTATAAATACATATATACATACATATATATATATATATGTATGTATAAAATACAACTTTTTCTTCAACACAAATAAGAAATTAAGATTGTACATATATTATGTATCTTATAAACATCTTTTTAAAAATTAGAAATAAACAGCATAAAATGTAAGAGTTACTTTTATATTTTTTAATAAAAAATAAATATTTTAATGCGAACCTTGTCTGGTCACATTCCGTAATATCAGGGGAATAATGTGTGACTATCAACTTGACAGGATTCTGAGCGTTCAGTTATTGAACAATTTCTTTGCGTTCTGAAAGTATTTTTCATATAAGAAACGATTGTGGTTCAAATAGATATGCAGAACCCCAAATGCAAAGCAGAGTAGGTCAATTTTCTTCAAACAATTAAATCTCTCAAGCAAATACATCCAAGAAGTTAATATATCTGTTGATTTATCGTTAGTTATCTTTTGGATCTTTTCGCAATTTCGTAAAATTTGATTTCCATAACTCTGAAGATGTTAGTTCAACAAGCTCTATTTCTAAATTAACTACTTCCGTCCACCCCAAAATTGACATATTTGTAGAGTAGTGTAGAGCAGAGGTCGGCAACCTATGGCACATGTTACCAATATAGTGGCATTTTACACTATTCCCCAAATTTGTCAATTTTTGAGTAGATGGAAGTTGATAAATTGTAATGGGCCTTTTTTACAAACATCTTCAAAATTATGAACATCTACGGAATTGCGAAAAAATCTGTAACATAATTCTAAAAGATACATTTATAGCTAATTTGTTATTGAATGCCATTGCTGGAGAAATTTAATTGTTTGAAGTGAGAAAACTGCATATATATACTCTGCTTTTGGCTTTTGGTCTTACATATCTAAGTAAAAAATTTTTCCTCGAATGAAAAATATTTTGAGACGGCAAAGAAACTATTTAACTTTATGTTGAATATCGTGTGAAATTGAAAGTGACACATTATACCCCTGATTTTGCGATATGAAATTGAAGCGGTAAAAGGACTGGGTTCTCATTAAAATTTTATTTATCTTTTGATTTAATTATAATGAAAGGGAATAGTTATATTTTTATGCTGTCTGTTTGTTATTTTAATAAATATGTTTAAAAATACGTAATATATGGACAGTTTTAATTTTTTTTCCTGAAGAAAATCAGTTATATATTATGCTGTTTATTTTTGTTATTGATGCAAAATTAATATTTGATAAAACTGTAAATCTATATTATTGACCTCTATTCTCTAATTCTGCATACATAATCGGGGGGATCGAATTGTTTAAAAAATGTTCAATTATGTGGCTCAGTGAATCCTAAATTGGTACCTGACTAAAGTACTGAATTGGTAGATTGGGGTTAGGAACGCCACAACTAAAGGGTTGCCGACCACTGGAGTAGAGTGACGCTGAGAATTGTTCGGCATGCCAAATGTGGCACGTGTGCCGTACGTTGTCGACGCCATCTCTGAAATATTTTGGAAATCGTACCACTCTCACAATTCTCTATTCTTTACCACGCGCCATTTTATTTTTAGCAATGAAAGAGCGAAGTGTTGGAAATTGCTGTTACACGTTGCTCAAAAGCGGCAGTTTACCTTGAAATTTTCAAATTCATTTCGGTGTTCAAAAGCATAAAAAAGTCGTAATCGTCGTACAGAAACACTTTTCCATCAAAGCATTGCAGAGGAGCTTCGATGTTTACAATTAAAATGGCGTTCGTTCTGACTCCTGTCCACGGGACATTAAAAACACTCGCTCCAAAAGAAAAAGTGTTTTTTGTTTTTTGTTTTTTTTACGACCTCCCTCGTAAAATTTTTCTCTCCGAGTGCAGAATTGCGGCCAACAATCGCGAAAAATGACGGCGATTTGATCCCGTCTGACTGGGGGCGGAAATCAATAAACTCTTTTGATTTTATTCATAAATATGCGAGCTCGCGTTCTCCTTTTAATGTTCTCGCTTTATGGCGCTCGCTCATCAGAATATGAATTGCAGCGAATTCCGGAGGAATGTCCCTTCGCACAAAGAGTTGGACTCCGCAATGTTGTTGAGAGCTGGACAGTTTATTTTGCCTAGGAGGCGCCATTTTGAGATGAGAATTGAGCAATTGGCGGCAGACGCCGTGACTCGATTCGTTTTGAAGTCGAAACAGTGCTCGTATCATTTCATTTAGGAAAATTGAGATGTGGTTTTTCTGCAAATAACATTTAGGACAGGGGTGGCCAACTTGTATTGGCTCGCGGGTCACATCGTTGAAGCGGGGGATACCAGAGGGTGGAACGTTTTAAAAATGATTGCATTCTTTATTAAAAAAAATCATAAATATAAGTTATACAAAAAAGTGGCAGTTTTATTCAATTTACTTATTGCGCTAATTGCATATTATCCACTGGCGTCGCTAGTTCTGTGTGGTCCCTGTATCAAAATTCCTTCAGAGCCCTTTTTTAGGTATGAGAACCCTGCTAGCGGGACTGTAATGACACATGTTGGGGCCCCAGTTCATTCATATGGCTGATAGTGCGGCAGCTACGTCCCTGTAAGCAAACACATTTAACTTTGGAATCAGTTTAATGACACAAATGTGTCTTGTCACATCTTTCTCCCTATCGTGGCTACTCTTACCTTTATTAGCCCCCTCAGGGGTCTCACCTTCTTTAGGTGGGTACGGGTGTCACAATCCCGAGGTACCCTAGTGATCTTTTTTCTTTTCACAAGGGGTTTACTATCTTTGGTAAACACGGGTGTCACGACCCCGGGGTACCTTAGTGATCCTTCTCTATTTTCGACCCTCCATCTTGTCATCCAATTTCTTTTCTTCTTTTCCCGTCCAAACCACAGACCTATCAATGTTTGGCGCAGTATAGCCAAAACTGGCTCTTGCGCCATAAAACACTCAACTCACCTTTATTAGTGGCTTCGGTAGCTTAGTGGTCAAGGTATCGGATCATGGCTGGCATGTCACGAGTTCGAGTCCAGTACCACTAAAGCCCTACCGTATAGGGGAGCGATGCATGTTAAATCTGTCGAGAGCTCAAACGTCCTCCCGTTGTTGGGGTGTGGTAGTTAGGATAGGGTGTGTGAGATCAGGTGTCATCCTCGTCACTTGACCATGGTTCAAAATTAGCAGGTCCGTCGCCAAAAGCCCTCGAGTAGCTGAACAGTGTGACGTTAATATTCACTCGCCCTCCGAACGCATCAAGAGGAATTTTCTCTTCCATTTTTCGGAGTACTTCACCTGTTCCCGTTGAAACGGGCGAGAAGAGACTCCAAGCGCACGTCCGTTATCTAGTAGTCACTCTTCACCGCACACTCCCTTCTGCATACGCAACATATGTGCTACACAGATGCAACGTGGGAATGTAATGTAAAACTTATTTAAAATTAAAATAAATTTAAATGTGCCAAAAATAAGTTAGCATACAGATTTTTATTTCTAAATAAGGTTTCAAATACAAATTAGAAACACCTATAAGTCGTAAAAAATACAGATATACCATCCAGCATAATGCTCACAACTTGTTTAGGCAATCGATGGAAGAAGTGTTGTGCATTTATCCCCAATAGCGCAGGAAGGCATGTAAGACAGGAGAGAGAGTAAAATGTTTCTGAGATCACAAGATAGCTAACACATCTTGACCACTGGTTTTCAATAGCCAACAACACCTCAAAAAGGGCAAGATGCAAAAATGCACCTACCTCAGAGAGAGAGCAGAATCCCCTTCTCTAACCATGCTAAATACCTAGGGAAATCATCTTAAATAAAACTCTCACTTTCAAACAACCTGTCACATATATTGGAGAAATATTTAAAAAACCGCGCATAAATTCTACCCCTTAATTTCCAGAAAATCAAAATTGAGTAATAGAACCAAAATGCTTATCTATTCACTGATCCTAAAATCTATTCTCACCCACTCCTCCCCTATTTGGGGATATTCAGCAAAGGCCCATATTAATTATCTAGAAATTGTTCACTATTTAATTGTCAGGCAAATTCTTAATTTCCGTTGGTTCATGAGAAATGTAGACCTCAGAGCCGCGAGTAAAATACCCACTATTAGACAAACGATCAGGAGAAATGCTACCAATTTCTTTAACAAAATGGACAACTCCGATCATAAATCGATCACTAGCATCGAAAAATCTACTCCTGATTTTAATTTCTACAGACCCAGAGATCAATCCTAATTCAAACTGCTTTTCATTAATATTTCTACATTTTTTTCTCTTTTATTTAATTATTTATTTTTACTTTTATTCTTAAAGTCTCTCCATCTTTGCATCTCGACTTGTTCGAGCTCCTAACTACTCAATGATTAGCCAAACTCCTCACGTAAAATGCAAAAGCAGCTGAACCCTCTAGTCAGCCACTCACAGAAGCTTTAATCTCGACATCAACTCTTTCTAACTTTTTACATCTAAAAATTTTCTCTCTTTAACTCAGACTCCATTGCTGCAACCGGATTGGCTAGGCATCGTTCCGCCCACTCCAATCATGAAAAGTTTTCAAAATCATGATTTTATCATCAATTTTTAACTTTATATTTGTAATTTTATTCATATCAAAATAATTCTTTTTTAATTATTAATATAAAATTGTTATATATACTTGTAATTTTAAAACTTATTTATTAACAAAGGGCATTTTGAAAGGGTTTTAATGTCATGGAAGGAGATGAAGGTTCGGCAGAACTAAGTGCTGCCACCCCACGAAACTACCAACTATAAAATGTTTGTGAGTTGTAAGATGTGTTGGGTAGTTAAGCTTTTATTAGTTTCAAAATAAAAATGTTACTTATTGTTAAAGAGTGGAAGGAAATTTTAGATAGAGACATCAACAGTACCCACAAAGCTGGTTGCCAGAATCAGAGTCAACAGTGTTTTTTATACATAAGAGAATTTTGACTCAGAAAAATTGCAGAATACAATGGGAAAATGCTTGTTATATTTCACATTTATAGCATTATATACAAGAAAAAAAATATTTATGCTCGTCTATAGAGAACTAAAATACAGCCGAACCTTGATATTACGAACCTCTATATTGCGAATTTTTCTATACAGCGAACTTTTTCCTGAAACCAAGAACATTTCACGATTTTCTTCGTAAAGTGCATTTTCTATATAACGAACTTTTTATCTTGTGATTCAATTTTTTTTCTTTTTTTTTTAAAGTATTGCTAGACATTTCAAGTTATTCATTCTTTTAACTCAGTTATGGTGGTCATGAAGCTTGAACTGGTTTTATTATGTACCTAGCTCGACGAGAGGAATAGAATTCTGAGCGTTTCATCCAAGAAGTGTAACCTGAAACCACCATTGTCCAATTCACTGGAAACATCTTCGATAACCCCTTTCAAACTCAGTGGAGTTGCCTCGTATCCCCGTATCCTTGAACTAGTCTCCGCTCATTTGTAGTGTTGATCAGTCGTACTGGTAACTTCGTTTTTTGTAGTTCGAAAATGTCAAAACGTAAGTGCATGAGCATCAAAGGAAAAAAAATTAATTCTTCAGGAAGTGGATAAAGGCGTCAAGAAACTTTCTTTGCAGTTTTTCTTTCTTTTTGATAGGTAAGACGTAGAATAAATATTATTAATTTACAAAAAGGTGTGAGAATAGTTACTTTTTTTTAATGTATTGTGTTTATGAATCTATAAAGTTTGTTTTATGTGGTTTTATCAAGAAAATTGAAAGATAAACATCCATATAACGATTTTTCCATATAAGGAATTGTTTTGGGGATTTAGCGACTTCGTTATATAGTTTCTAATATTGCTTTAAAATACTTCAATAGGTTGAAGCAATACAAATTAAATATTTGATAATGACAGAGCTGTTTATTTATTACTAAAAACAAAACAAATTGATTCTACTGAATAATTACGTTGGTTTTAAACACTACAAAGAATTTTGAGTTAAATCTCATAAATTACGTGATTCATTAAGTTTAATTCCATGCCGAACTCCAAATACATGAACACAGTTTTATTTTATAAAAGTAACCAATGTTCTTTTTCCCCTTTTTCCCATACCTTTTGTTATTTTTTTACTGAAAGAGCTACAGTAAATTAAATCCTATTGATGAAAAGAAAAAAGTTAATTGACAAAAAGTGTGATAAAATTCTAAAGAGGAAAAATATGATTCTCCTGGTACATTTTCTTTTTTAGAGAGCAAAGACTGTAGCGCGTGAGAAGATCCGATATGCGAGCTGCCATGAACTCGTTTTTTATCGTCCGAGTTGTGGACACACGAATAAATCGAAAACAAATTCCAAAGTTCAAACGTCTTATTGAGCAAAAGGTGGTTACATCTTAAAAAAAATGATTTCAAAATGTAAAACTCGCAAAAAGAGCCAAACGAATCCTTAATTATCTCAATGTTAAGGCTGTAGTTATTTTTTTAAAAGCATGCAGCTTACAAAATTTTATCACGCGATCTTGAACAGGGGTCGACAACTTGTGGCATACAGTACAATTCTCAGTGGCACTCTGCTTTACCCTACCCTTCTTGACAAATAGCTTCAGAAATATGGATATTTAAGAAATTATGAAAAAAATCTGTGTGTGTGAAAAAGATAATTCTAAAGATAAATTCCCAGCTATTTTGTAAATTAGTGAATGTCATTGTACCTTGCTTTCCGCTTTGGGTTCTACATATCAAAGTAATGATGAATGAATGAAAAATATTTCCAAACCACCAAGAAATTGTTTAACAACTGAATGCACAGAATCGTGTGTCAAATCGAACGTCGCACATTATACCCCTGATTTTGCGATATGAAAGTAGAGCGGTGCAAGTACTAGGTGCACTAGATTTACAAAAAGTTTTAATCTTTTGATTTAACAATAATGAAGGGAAATACTTATATTTTATTTTGTCTATTTATTATTTCAATAAATATGTTTAAAAATACATAATACACGTACAATTTTAATATTTTTTTGTTGAAAAATAGTTATATTTTATGCTGTTTATTTTTATGTTAAGAGTATCTTTAAATGATGCAAAACTAATAAATAATAAAATTGTAAATATCTATATTCTTGATCACACTATTCCCTAACTCTGCATGCTTTATCGAGGGAATCGAATCGTTTAAAAATTTCCTACTGTGTGGCACGCTGCATCCTATGGGTAGATTGGTCTGGCACGCCACATCTAAAAGGTTGCCGAGCACCGATTTAGGTTAAAATCTTTCTTTATTTTTCGTTTCTTTCTACTCCCCTACATTTTCAGTATTTCACTTTCATTGCTAAAGAAGAACGATAACAAATCACCTTAATCACAACAACTTGAATTTATTTACGGCAGTGTGTAAGAAAAATATTTTTCCTTCAAAAGTAAGAAAACATTGGTTGAGTTCTGTTTATTTTAACAAAAATCAGATAACTGATTTATTTCTAGACATAATTTAAACATACTACGAACATTGATACATTTTAGAGCCTTTTCAATTCGAATTCCTCAGAAGACATTGTTTTGCAGAATAGCTTAAGTTCACCCCGTTCGTGTGGAGTGGAAGTTTGGAAAATAGGGTGCTAACTCAGGTGTCCTCCTCGTCACTGGTGCGTGGCTTTAAAATAACGAGATCGTCGGCGGTAGTTCGCGGGCTCATAGACGTACCCGTGTTAGTAAGTGAGAGTTAAATGAATTTAGTATTATACAGCTGCATGTGTGTGTGTGTGTGTGTGTGTGTGAGGACTATTGGCGATGGACCTCATCATTTTGAACCACGGTCAAGTAACCAGGAAGAGACCTGAGCTGGTTCCCCCCCTCTCCTAGCTTTTGCATCACAGCAACGAGAGGATTTTTGAGCCTCGACAAATTTAACCTGAAGCGGGCCCCTCTACACTGCGAGTCTTCAGCGGTACTAGATTCGAACTCGTGACACGTCGGCGGGCCCGTGCGGACGCGGTAGCCTAGTGGTCAAGATAACGGACGCTGACCGCGTATAGGTTCGTGCCTACACCGGTATAGGGTGGCGATGCACGTTAAGTCTGTCGATACTCAAATGTCCATCCTTTGGTGTGATGTTGGAAGGAGAGGGGGTGCCAGCTCAGGTGTCATCTTCGTTACTTGACCATGGTTCAAAATTAAGAAATCCGTCGCAAAAGCTTTCGAGAAGTCGAATAGTGCGACGTTAAGGTATCCGACTACTTGCGACACCTTTTTTTTTTCTTTCAAAAAATAGAGTTGTGGAGATTTTAAGTGGTTTTTGGATTTATATTTAGTACATTTTAAGAAAAAAGACTAAAATTGAGAAGAGAAAAATGAATTACTACTAAAATAGGAAAAAAAAGGGCTGACCAAAAAAAATTTCATAAACAGGGCCTACTCTGTACAAAAAAGTAAATGAACAAATTCTCAGTTTTCAATTTTGATGTATTATTTTGCTTTTTTTAAAAAAAAAAAAAAAAAGGGTTTTGGAATTTTTTGTTTCCGTTTTAATGAACTGTAAATTTGGTAATAAAACAGGTTTGGGATAAATCGGGAATGTTAAAACACTTCCCCCCTTTTTATACAAAAACCCTTACAAAAAATTTTTAGCAAATTTTTTTTCAAAATTTTTAAACTCGCTGTTCCCTTTGGGGGTTTTGGGAAAAAAAATAAAATTTTGGAAGTAAAACCCCTTTTAATTTTGACAAGGTTTAAAAAAAAACACCCTGCTTTTTTACAAAAACACTGGGTACACTCATGGACAAAAAAGGGGGCCCCCGAAAGGAAATTTTAAAAAATTTACCGTAATGACTATTTTTGATATAAGTAAATGATTGGGAAAATAAAAAGAAAAAGGATTTTATTTCAGAGAAAAAGGAAAAAGAACAAAAGGTTTAATCCCTTGTTAAACCCCCCTCTAAACGGAATGCACGATGCAAATGTGATCGGGGCATTGAGGCATACAAATTCTTTGTGATTTTTGGAAAACATTTTGTTCCATATTTGCTGTTAACCTTGCCTCTAGTTTTTTTCAAACTCTGGGTTTCCCAAACTTCCCGCCCCAAAATGATCCAATATGCTCGGTGGGGCAAATCGGGGATCGGGCGGCCGGGGAAAGGTAGTAACAGTGCAATAACATTTTGGGGCCCCTTTTGCCGTGTGGGGCCGGGGCATTATCTTGTTAAAAAAATGGCTCCGGGGGAGTGTTGGCGGCATGGGGAAACATGGGGTTGCATGATGTCATGCACATACCGTTGGGCTGTCATATTGCCACGGATCAATTTGGGGTGACCGTGTATTGTGGGCGGCCCCCCGTCCCCATCACACCAGTTGGGGGGGCGGGTGTGTCGCTGTAAAAAAAAGGCGGGAAGGCGTTCCCCCGGGGTCCCCCCAAACACAAACACGTTTGTCATCACTGCTGAGATTAAATTTTTAAAAATTAGCCCGTTTAAAAAAAAATTGGACCCGGGTTCCCAAAATTCTCGGGGTAAATTTTTCCTCAATTTTTTTTAAAATTCCTCCAAAACCAAAGGGTTTTTAAATTTTCGCCCGGGGCAGAATTTTAAGGGGCCCCAATCAAAAAAAAGGCCCCCCATGCCCATTTTGGGAAAAACCCACCCTGGTAATCCCTCCTTGTGCCCAAAGGGCCAAAAATTTAAAAAGGGGGTTGGCTGTGGGGGCATTTTTTGGGTTTTTTCTTCCCCCAAAATTGGTCTTCCCCGGGGGTTAAACCCGGGAATTTTCCTTAAAGGCCACCTTTGGGTTTCCCTGTTTTTAACACCTGGGGGCCCCCCCAAACAGAGGAATTTGCGGGGGTCCCTTCCCTTCGGACCCAGCTTCCATAAATGCCGTGATTCCCCCCTCTCCAAACTGCAACAGCTGTCATATTGTCTTAAAAAACGGCGTGGGAATATCTACCTAAAACCCTTTTTTTTGGGAAGCGATTCAGCACACTCAAATAATTTTTCCTTTTGCTCACGGAGAACAAATTTTTAAAAACCCTTACCGGCTATACTGGCGCAATCACGCTTCTTTTTAAGGTATCTCCCCGACATGTCCTTCATCCCAAGTTTCGTTACGACCCCGCAATTATTTCTTGGTGGCAAATTTTTTTTTGTCCATGAGGGGGATTTTTTGTTCTGGTGAATGGAAAATATAAAACTTTGTATTTTTGTAAAACTAATAAGACGGCCTATAAAATAAAGTAAGAAAAAAAATTAGACACTTTTTGAAAAAAAATCATGATTTTAGGGTAGTCCTTATATATTTCTTAATATTCCGTCAAGGTCCCTTGACCTTGACCACTAGATATATATGCTCTGAGTAGTTAAAGAAATTTAAAATGTCATTTGATTACATTACGTTTATAAAGTGTTTTCACGCGACATCCCATAAAAACATTTCATTAAAAAGATAAGGCTTCTTTTTTCATTTATGTAAGTTGAATAAAAAAGCTTGTGATTTCTTTTCATCCGTCTCATGTTCAACCGAAAATAAAAGAACGGGGGGGAAAAATCCTCCCTCCTCGCAGTTTTTGAAACTCTATTTTCTATGGGACATTCTCTGTAACCGTGACGGGTCTCTGGGGGGAATGTCCCCTTTTAACGCTTGTCCTTAATGGCAATATTAAGTTTCTCCGCATTAGAGAGAGCATTAAGAATCCTTTATTGAATCTGCGTCGAACAACAGAGGGGAGAAAGGTCGAATAAATGTCGATTTTTGTGCTTTCTTACGTCCGAACTGGTGAATCGTGATCATTAAAAGAAAAAAAATTCCTCTGTTGTTCCTGAAAGGCATCTGCAAATTGTTTGCTACTCTTGCGTTAAGCGATGCTTGAATGATGCGCGTAGGTGTTAAGCACTTGGCTGCTATAAATAACATTAATTGCCCTTCTTAATTAGATTAAGCGCGAAATTGACTGCTGAGGAGACTCGTAATTGGAAAGGAATGAGGGAGTTAAGGAAGTTTCTTCCCTTCCTTCTCGAGAAAGATAATTTGTCATCAAGTAAAAGAAAGGAAGTTTGTAAGTTGGAGAGAAATGCCTTCCTTACGGAAGCGTCTGTGTTTGGAATTAACATTTTAATTAAAAAAAAGCAGCGGTAACATGAGTGGGATAATATAGAAATTAAAAAAAAAAAATGAAAATGGTGCCGGTGATGATAGACGCGTGTTATCAATAAGTAAAGAAAACTTGGTAGTCACTAAAACCGAATCTGGTCTCGAAAATCTGATTTATTGTAGTACTCGAATAGATTTTTATCCATTCATGCTTAATTTTCTCATTCTGGGAAATATTCTCTTACATGTGTTAGGTGTTTTTTAAAAATATATATATTCTCTTAGAACAGTTTATTATAAGTGTTTTTTCTCTCTCCAGAAACGAAAAAAAAAAAAAGATGCATTTTCCATTAGAAATTTACATATATGTGCCAAATATTGCTCTAATGAGTATAAAATTATTTCCTGGAATTTGGGATCACGAACAAACAGAAAACTCACAATCTAGTAGGTGCGGTTGTTGTTGTGTGTTGTGGCTAATGCCACCTGTCTGACGTAGTCAGAACAGGCCCAAATTATCTTAGAAGGGGCTGAAGTAGGGCCCGTGTTTTTGGGCCGGGAGCCTTGAGCACCATACAGGTGACAGTACGAATAGCTCGGCGAAATTCCCCGAAAGGACAAAAGATGGGGACACCCCCTATTTTCCCCCTTCACAATTTTGGCATGGAACTGAGGGGGGAAATATTCACGTCCCCTGCACTCGTGATTCAGCCCACAAGACTTTCGGACCCACTGATTTAACGAGCACCTACTCCGTGTGTACTCAGAGGGTATTTGGTGGCATCGGGCATAGAACCCAGGCCTTACGCTCTGGAGTCGATGCTCTAATCACTAGGCTACCCATGGCCTGAGTAGGTAGAACATATGAAAGAAAAACGTTTTAATATTCATCAGATTTTCGTGGTAATGAGTGAGTGAATATGAACGTCGCACTGTTCAGCTACACGAGGGATTTTGGCGATGGACCTCGTCATTTTTAACCATGGTCAAGTGACGAGGGCGACACCTAAGCTGGCACCTCCTCCCCTCCTAACTACTGCACCAAATCAACGGGAGGACGTTTGAGCTCTCGACATATTTAACGTGCATTTTCTTCCCTACACGGCGGATCTTTAATAGTACTGGGCTCGAACTCGTGACATGCTAGCCACGATCCGATACTTTGACCACTAGGTTACCACGGCGTCTCTTCGTGATCATGCGAACTCCGCAGGACAGTGCTTCTCAAACGCTCAATATTGCCGACCCAATTTTCATCGCTCCCCCCTCCCTACACAATAACAATGTGTTGAAAGAAATAATAATGTACTTTGACGCTAAAGATACAATGCGACCATAATTACAAACTTTACAAATTATCAATACAAGTATTAAACTTTGTTTTAGTCGCCTTTAAGTAATTAATATTAGAAGTTAGTTTTTTAAAGTATTTGGATAAGTATTATGTTACACTTTTCATAGTTCGGAATGTGTATCTTGTTTTGCTTCTTTCAGCAAATTAATAATTTTCTTCAATAATAACTTATTTTCGACTTTTTAATATACTCGCGCCCCTTGGGGGGCGCTCCTCACAGTTGGAGAAACGCTGCTGTAGGAACGTTGCTTCATTTGGCATACGTATTTATAGTTTTTATGGTGCTTCGGGAACCCCTATTTATGTCTCGAGGAACCCTAAAGTTTTCTGGAACACCATATTGAAAACCACTGGTTTAAATAAATAATATAAAAAATATTTAAGCCAATTTCTCTCTACTTAGGTCAACAAAGAAAAATTTTATTTTAGCGACTTTTTATAAATAGTTACAATAATATAAATATGTATATACATATCACAGAATGACAATATTAAATGACAAAATAGAAAGCAATTTTCCTTACCATTTTCTTTCTATATATATTACGTTGGAGTATTTTTTATTTTTGTTACTATTTATTCATTCATTAAATTTAATTATTTTAATAAAACAGTATGGTAAAAAGAAATCACATTCTCAGAAATTAGGCCATTTCAGGTGTTATTCGAATTCACGACCTTTGGATTAGAAGTCCAACGCGCTATCTATAGTGCTAAAGGGACACAATGCACAATTTTCCTTTCTCTATATGGTGTTGGACTATTGTTTTGTTTGCTACTATTTATTCATTAACTAAATTTAATGAATGAATTAATATTTTAAAAACTGTATTAACATCAAGTGTCACCCACTACAAGTTTTAAAAAAATGTATTTGAACTTGAATGGATGAATAGAAATTATTTTATTAACGATTGAAAATTTGAACAATATATATATATATATATATATATATAGGGAGAGAGTGAACTAATAGTAGAGGAATTGAAAAAAGGAATCTCCTTTTAACACCCCGATGATTTTCACTTGCACTAAGTGACTGGATTAACTCCGTATTCTTTTGTACGGCAACACGGCCAACAAAACAACGTTTCTCTTTAACCCACTTTCTTGTTATTTGCAACTCGGCTGTCAGTGAAATCTGCGTTGCTGCTAATCCCAACGTGAGACAGAGAGACTAAGGAATCTGTGACTGACAGTGACAAGTTTCCAAACAGATTATTTTTCCTCAGAATTCATTAAAAAGGTCATTTTCTTTACAGTTGCTTTTGCCGTACTGGGATCTTATGGAATATGTTGTAATGTCCGCAAGTTTTCTGAATTCCTGTGTAGCAAGAGGGATCACACAGTTTGGGTCAAATATCATTTTATTTACAAATTACTCAAGAAAGTTAACACCATTATCATCGTATCCCCATCATTTGTATGTTCCTCATCATTTCGCTGAAGAAAATTTCAGTTCCGGATGACCGTTTCAGGGTTTAACAGAATATCAATCTCTGGTGCGGCTTACCCGTTGTCTCTCTCCCCCCACACTTCATTGGTTCTCTTGGGGCAAAAGGCTCTCAAGACTGAGATTATCTATGTCGCCGTCCCTAGAAAACCACGTGGGTGGTTTATCAATCGACTTGTCAATTGGACACTGGGAATGCACTCCTTGGTATTTCTTCCTCACAAAAGGCAGACACTCCTTTCCTTTCAAGTGCATCCCGGTCAACATGTGCGAGGAAACGAATGAACTGTTGGACGTCAAACAGGTGTCTCTTCGAAAAACCGTTGTGAAGAAAAAGCCATCTGAGTGTCGGAGAAGAAAAAGGAGTGGCGACATCAAAGCAGTTCCAGAGTTGGCTCAAAATCTATTTCACCCTGGCCGTGAAGAATATGTGGTCCCCTTTGACAGCTGACTCATCTGGCCATTCTGCTCACACCTTGGCTTCAAAAATGACAAGAGGAATTGTAACAATGAGGCAACGTTACAATGTAATAGATCTAGAACACTTTTTTAATGAGCAATATAAATTTGACTAATTAAAAAACAAGATTTATTACTTTCCAGTTAGCATAACTCAAATCTCGCCAAACAGATGCATTTGCCAACAATATGCCAGGTATGCAAAAATAATTTTACTGAGTTACTCCTGAAAATTGCACGAAAAATCACGTGACCACGGTATCCAAATGGTCTGTCTCGAACTCGTTGGCGGCATATTTTTGTCGAGTAATGGGTTTCAGTGCTGCTGCCACAAAAGATTCGTCGTGAATAGTCTGATGTGCAACATCCTCACCTAGGTAGGATGCCTAAGTAAGCAAGTGAGTGAATATCTAAGTCGCATTACTCAGCTATTCGATGGACTTTGGTGACGGACCTCGCAAGGACCTTATATAATGACCCTCCTTATCCACACCACGTCAACAGGAGTATGTTTGAATCTCGATAGATTGAACGTTCATCGCCACCCTACACGGCGAGTTTTCAACGGTACTAGGCTTGAACTCGTGAAATATTGGCCACGAGTTCATTACCTTGACTACTATGCTACCGCGACAACCCTAGGTTTGAAGAATGGGGTGTCACCACAGGTCACGTTTGCATCATTTAACCTTGTTTCAAAATGACGAGGACTACCACCAATAAATAGCCCTCAAGTTCAACGGCATATATAGAAAGGAAAGTTGTTTGCGTCCCTGTAGCGCAATGGATAGCGCGTTAGACTTCTCATCCAACGGTCGTGGGTTCAAATCTCACTTGGAATGACCTAATTTCTTAGAATGTGATTTCTTTTTTACTATACTATTTTATAAGAATAATTAAATTTAATGAATGAGTACATCGTAACAAAACTAAAAACAAACAAAAAAAATAGTTCAACACCCTATATAGGAAGGAAAATGGAAAATCGCTTTCTATTTTGGAACATAATATTGTGATTCTGTAATATGCATGTCGTAGGAAAATGGTGAAATTAGGAATTTGATCAAATCCCTAAGGGATAGAATCAATAGACGGGAGATATTAAAGTAAGGTCTCTTCAAGGTCATTTCCTAGATGAAAATAAGTGATTTTATTAAACCCTAAACTGTTTCAGTGAAATAATGGAAGGAACTAGTCAGGATTTGCATTTTCAAAATGCTGTCCAGGGGGGAGACACCTGATGGGGAGGTCGAGTCATTGTTCTTCCTATCCATACAGGCAGTACTATCGATCCCATAAATATCATCCCCGTATCTTTAAAAAAACGGCACCATAGGATTAACAAAGGAATTGATATTAAAGTCTTCAAGCAACCGAGAGTAAAAGATGTTACGCATAAAAAATACCAGCCAAATTTTCTATATAATTTGTTAATTGGTTTCGAATAAATATTTCGTATTTTATTGACTATTGTTGTATTACTTCTACTTTTAATAATGTGCCCTATTTGTTAAATAAACACTATTAAAATCTTGACAATACTGTTTCATCATTTAACTGAAACAAGTCAAGGATTTGTTCAAATCCCTTACTTTTATCAGGAAAATGACCTTGAAGAGACGCCATTTTAACATCTCCCATCAATTGATCATCTCCCTCTTAGGGATTTGATGAAATTCTTAATTCCATCATATTCTTGCGACATATATGCATATTTATGTTAATTGTAATTATTTAATAAAAAGTAACTAAAATATAAAATTTTTCTTTGTTGACCTAAGTAGGAATGGACTTCAATTTTTTTTATATTACTTGTTCTTCAAAGCTAGTGAAATGAGCGCTGGTTTCGGGAGAGAGAAGGGACAAATTTATAAAAAGAGAATCTTACGTTAGGATCTTCTCAGAAGATGACAGTTCGAGAAAAGATATATAATACCTCCTCTAGAGTTATCTGTTTTCTTAAGAGACGTCCTCATTTCCACCGTAGTATTTGTTATCTTTTTTGAAAAGAAAAGCTGAAAACCGATGGCGATGTAGAAGGGGGAGGGGTGAAGAGTGTCTGCACGTGAGGGATCGATGTACCTGCGCCCCGATGACGTGAGGAAGAATATCCCATTTGGAACATTATGATGGCGATCGCTTCCAATACGAAAACAGAGATCGTTCCTCTCCCACCCGAAGCAAACGCTGACCGGGATGATGAAGCACACGAATCGCAAGCGCTTGACCTCTGACTGGGCAGGTAAGGTTCCTTCACGTAGGGCAGGGGTGGGTAAATTGCGCCCATGCATAGAGTTTTTATGTGGTCCACCAAGGTAGTTAGGAAATCCGCTTTGAACCGACATTTCTGTCCCGTAAGCGACCTTAAGATTCGTCTCGTATATTCTACTATTAGAAAAATAGAATTCTTGAAAGTACCTCTGGAAGTATTTTTGCTAAGATTAGAAATCCTCCTTAGAGTCTGGAAAAGACGAGGTGCAAAAGATTTCAGTATATCAAGAAAATTCAATTTTCTCTATTATCCCATCACATTGCTGAGGGGCCGCGGTAGGGTAGCGGTCAAGGTAACGGACTCGTTGCTGTAGTGTCGTGTGTTCGAGCCTAGTACCGCTGGAACCAAGTCGTATAGGGGGATGATGCACGTTAAGGCTCAAACTTCCTCCCGTTGGTGTGGGAAGTTACGAAAAGGGGTGCCAGCTCAGGGTTCATCCTCATCACTTGACCCTAATAAGAGGACTGTTTCCTTAATTATTGTTACAGACTGCGCATTTACACTTTATTTTATTTTGGAATAATATATTTTTGAATGTTTCTTTTTCGATATAATTCACATTAAAAGAACTCGTAGCTTTTGTAATATTGCAAGTTACAGCCATTATTAATTGATGCTCCTTATTGATTAATTTTATATATATTATGCAATTATTTTATATGTAATATAATATAATCCTAATAATATTATAAATACGAATGTGAGTTTGTTTGTTACGTTTTCACGCCTAAGCCACTCAACCGAATTTAAAAACTCTTTCACCAATGGAAAGTTATATTATCAGCATAGGGTATATTTTATCACGTATTCCTTCGGGAACGGGAATTATGCGAGTGAAACTGTGGGGCGCTATTTATCCCCCGCCAAGTGGGTGCAAGATTATGCATTATGGCAATACCAGAAATTTTAATAAAGATTTTCTCACATTTGTAACAAATAACTGAAACATAGTGTAAAATATCGTATTAAATGCCAAACTATTATTAAGTTACGTTTATTATATGTCAAACTCAAACTTTGAGAAATATCGCCAAGTTGGCTAAAAAATTCTCTATTCCGACAGAATTCCAGAAATTTATCAATACAAATTTCTTCCTCTTTTTAAAGAGCTAAATGACATAAAGTTTTAGCAAATTAGCGTGGTATTGAAAGCTCTATGGTAATATTAAATGAGTTTCATAAAAAAATTTTGATTTATCGAACATTTAATACTTTGATTTTTTTTAAAAAAATAATTCCAATATAAGGCCATGTTTTGCATGAAATTTTTCACTTATACTGAACATAGATATTTTATATGGGTATATTGCTATTAAGATATACTAGATATTACTATGGAGGAAGGCATACAACGCCAATCACCAAATAAAATTTGGGAAATTTACGCAATACTTATATCATCTTGCGGTCTCTCTAATCCTCAAACCATTTGGAATAAGTACAAAGTGTACACGGCGGAAGATATTTAGCGACGATTGCAGCAAGTACATGCAGATATGACTTTCAAAGAATACATCTACAACGAAACGCTAATAATAATTGAAAATAAGGTTTTCACAATGGTTGGGAAGAAGCTAAATGATTTTAGAACGATTAGTCCGCGACGAGTCGACGGAAATGACTTCCATAAGGAAATTGCTTGAGGATTAGACTACGATTTTATAACATTGCAGCATCAAGTAATGGGATTAATCCCTCAATTAACTCCAGAACAAAGTCATGCTTTTCATCAAGTGTTACGTAAAATAGAACCCGGGAGTGGTGCACTCTTTTTTTTCTCGACGCCCCCGGAGGAACCGGAGAAACGTTTTCGCTAAACTTATTATTAATGTCCGTCAGAAAAAAACAGAAGATAGCAGTTGATGTGGCTTCTTCCGGTATAGCCGCGACTCTACTGTACTGCACATTCCATTTTAAAATTACCGTTGAATCTTGCACGTGAAGCAATTTCTGCAATTCTGCCCATCTGCAATTTCAGCAAAAATAGCTCTTGAGGCAGGATGCTTCGACAATGTAAGCTTTTAGTTTGGATGAAAGAACTATGTCTCATAAGAAATCTCTCTCTCTGGAGAAGCGTTAAATCAGACTCTTATGAATTTACGAGATTTAAAAAAAATTTTTTTTTTTTAAATTACGCCCGAAACATTCACATATTTGCGTCTGATGGAAGAACATATAATATAGCATACAAAAACATCCTAGCATAATATTCTGTTTTGAACTCTTTTAAAGAGGAATTATTTATTAAACGTAGATACTTTCAACTTTTAAGGCTGCGGTAGCCCAGTGGTTAAGGTATCGGACCATGGCAGGCATGTCATGAGTTCGAGCCCAGCACCACTAAAGACCCGCCGTGTAGGGCAGCGATGCACGTTAAATCTGTCGAGAGCTGAAACGTCCTCCGTTGGTGTGGTGTGGTAGTTAGGAGAGGGGTGCCAGCTCAGGTGTCGTCCACGTCACTTGACCAGGGTTCAAAATTACGTGGTCCGTCGCCAAAAGCCCTCTTGTAGCTAAACAGTGCGACGTTAATATTCACTCACTCACTTACTTTTAAATAGTTTAATAGTTTAAATTATTGAATTTTTGTTGTTAATTATTATAATAAAGTATGTTTTCAGTTTTTTAAACTAAGCTCAATTTTAGAATTTTTAAATTTTAATGGTCTCGCGGTCAAGCAATAAAAGAATTATATGATTTGATTTACTTTCTAATGATAATGATTATGACTTTGACACTTATTCAAAGATATCTACGCGAGCAAAGTCGCGAGTAAAAGCTAGTATAATTATATAATACAATTATTATTATATGTATACATTATTATTATATTTTGCATAATATAAGTATTATTATATTATATTGATATTAATTATTGATTGATGTTGGTTATTTTCAGTATATTTTTTATCTGAAATATATTTCAAAACATTTTATTAAAATTATTTTTCTGACGGTTTGTTAAAGCTAGGCTTATCACCCGACAACAAGTGCTGTTGTCGTTATTGTCGAGTGTTTATTACTAGGTACATACGAAAGACGTGACATAAAGCGCTGGGAGCGTAGCACTCCAATATCAAATAAATTCCATTTTTCCGAAATAATATCATATTAGAGTTTATTTTATTTATTATTTGCTCATGATAACTAAAATATGACAAAATTAACTCAATGTTAAACAGCTGAAGTTGCTTCAGAGTAGATTTTAATGAAGAATGCAATAATCTCTGCAAGAAAGTGTGTTGAAAATATGTGAATTTTGAAATATATTTATTACTTTCTCGTTGCTTATAAATATTTTAAACTAGTAGAGAAGCAATTTGATCGCAATTATCAGCAGAGTCAACAATCACACTTCAAAATATGAAGTGTTTTGTACAAAAATATATAAGGGACTTTGAAGTTTTTTAGACGCAACAAAATAAAAATCTATGAAAGTTTATGGGTTGGTAATTTTAACAAATCAAAAGAAAAAGCAGAGATTTTCTCTGAAGGCTGACCCCTTACATGAAGTCAATTGTTAATCTAGTACATCAGGAATCTAGGGAGAGTGGTCTCCCAACTGAAGTTCACACCAGTACTGTGAAAGGATGAAAAATTTAACCCATTTTCGGTTTTCTACAAGTTCAAAAACACCTTCAATCTATTGTCGATATAGTAACATCTCCTCTGATTTTAACACGCTTTTATAAGTTTCACTTGCATGTAATGGAATCTTTGAACTTGATTTTTACCCACTTTAAAAGGTCAGAGATTAATTCGAAATTTTGCACACTTGTCAAGGATCGATAACAATACAATAATTTCATAATTTTGTTTCATTGTCCTGATTAAGATCGTCAAAAATAAGGATTTTAAGGATTTTGAGATTTGAAGACTAATTCATTGTATCGCTTCCAGATTTGGGCGATTAATTGCATAAACCTTTTTAAGATTTGGCGACTAATTCCATACTCCATTTCCGAATTTGGCAACTAATTCCAAATTTATTGACTTAAAGATTAAGGTGCAACCCCAAAACTGGAAATAGGTTTAATTTATGTTCTAACTGCTAAATATATGTAATTTTTATAAGGCAATACGCTTAGAAGTGATGATACGAATTAACATTATAGCAATACATTTAAAAAGTGATAAATTTATCTTCTAACAGCTAAATAATTTTTTTATTTTGATAAAGCAATATGTTTAGAAGTGATGATACGAATTAACATTATAGCAATACGTTTAAAAGGTGATAATACGATTGACATTTAATATTTCTCCTTAACACACTTTTATTAGTTACACCTGTATCTATAGAGACGGAAACTTTGAAACGATATGGGACTCATCCGATGCCCCGTAAACGGAGAGAATAAATACCCTTCAGACCCATTCATTAATATACATTAAAGAGCAAGACTAATTCCAGCAGCCACATAATTCCGGCTCCAAATATCAAACTCAAGGATAAATTCAACATAGAATAAATGATAGTTTTAAAAACTTAAAGAACAGGCTTTTATTGTAGATCGAACTAAAAAATGAAAAATAAATTATAGTTTAAAAAAACTAAAAAACACGCTTTTATAGTGAATCGAACTAAAAATTAAAAAAAGTTTTATTAAAAAATAAGAAAAATAATTTTTTATAGTAAAAGAGTGGGGGTGCTTTGTACTACATTTTTACACTAACTCAGCATTTCGGACTAGTAAGAAATTGTAACAATTAATATAGAACACCCACGTTTTTTACCACAATGAATTAATTTTCTCTTTAAATCATTTTATTCTTATAAAAGAATTATTTTAAGTTCATCTTATTTGCTTTTGGGAAAAAAGGAAAAGGGTAAATTTTTACGATGGGGCCCCCCGCCCCCCCCACACCGTTTCTAATATTTCAACATGCCATTTTTTTGGTCAAGGGGACTGATATTTGGGAGCCCATAAAACATTTTTAAAAACCATATCTTTTACGCTTTCCCCTTTTTTTACATTTTTTGGAAACCCCTTTCACCCGACCCCGACAGTCCATTCAACCGGCTCACGTTTCCTCTCTATCTGCTCTTCCAGTTATTATAATTTCATGCTCACGGGGCTATTTCTTAAAATTTTTTAATTTCAAATTTTTTAAATTTGGAAACTCAATTCGGCCCTGTTCGAGTCTCGACTTGAGATTTGAACCAACTTTTCCCATTTGTCAACCCATCCAGTCATCTAATTCATTCTTTGTTTAGACATGGGGGGGTTTAAAGACAAAATATCATGCTCCCATTTAATCCTATAGGACTGGAAAAATTTTTACCCTTAAGGGAATTGAGCTTGAGACGTTTTTAAAAGTCCGCTATATTTTCGTATTAGCACGAGTTTACGGGGAATTAGCCCCCTCCGGTGTCCCCAGGGGGTTTCCCCAGTAATAACCGAATCCTATACCCCTTTCTCCGTCTGGGATTCGATTTTTCCCCTATAGCATCCGATATTTTTTTCGGCCCATACCCCCATATCTTCACCTTTTAACATTTTAAAATTTTTTTAAAATTTTTAAATTTTTTAAAAACCCGCATAGCCCAGGTTTTTTTAGCCATTAATGAAATTTGGACCATATGTTCTCCTCTTAAAAGTCTTTCATCTGTTAAAACGAGAAGTGGCTTAGGGGTTTTATCACTAAAATTAGAAAATCCCCATGTTATTCCTATGGGGTTCGATTTTTTGATGGCGTACGAATTTACAAAATAAAATTTTGGGATCTCCTCTACTCTGTGCATCGTTGGGATGTACACCATTTACGTCACGTTTTTCCCTCCAGGGGAGTTAGTTTCTTTTCCTTCCCCAGATAGCGCCGCCCATTTTCAATTACAGACGCGGCCGAGGTTCGAAAGGATTCCTTGTGCCCCAACCCCAGGCCGAGTTTTTTAGTTGCTGGGGGCCTGCTTCTATTTTATTTAATTGTTTTTAAAAAGTTTTAATTATTTTAAAATGATATAACCGGGGGGTCTTCAGGCGGATGCTTTATTTTTCAGAAACAATTCTTCCTGCCGAGACATTCAATATGAGGTCTCAGATTCACATTCGGTTCCTTATCCCCAGAACAGTCGCCAAAAAATCCCAGTTATTTCCTATTGTCCCGTGCGGGGGGGTTTTTTAAAACTGTTTATCTCGGGTTTGGCTGGTCCGATTGACTTAAGGTTTGGGATTTTACCTGCTCGTGACCGCCTTTTATCCGGCCCCCTTGCCCCGCTCAGATTTTAGAAAAATTTTTTAAACTTTTTACGCCAAAAAATATAATTTTTTCGGGGTACATAATAAAACATTTTTTTCTTTTTGTTGATTCGCTATAAAGCGTGTTTCTTGTTTTTTTAAAATTTTAAAATTCTTTTCAAATGGGGGTTTTCAGTGCTTAAACAAATATTTTAGGTAAATTTCAAACAACTTAGTGACATAAATAGAATCGAATGAAAACAAGCACCGCGTTCTCTTCTCCAACCATTTTATCAATTTGTCAAAAAAAAAAATAAATAAATAAATAAAAAAAAAAAAAAAGCCCAAAAAACTAAATAAACAAAAGAATGGGGGGAAGCCGAAACCCTTTTCGGGGGGTGGTATATCTGCGGGGCCCTTTCCCGGAAAACATTCTCAAAAAATCGAGGAACGTGTCCGACATCATTACCTGCCATCCAAGTGTTTGCCTTCATGTATTGCGTTTTTATTCCGCTTGAACCATTTTCTTTGTTATCGATTTCATATTAGAAGCTGCATGTGTGTGTATCTTTCTTTCCTTATCTCAAATATTTCTTTTCAATACAAAGATGTTCGACAGGGGAAAAAAATTCCCTTTAAATTGTAAAAGGGCGCAATTTCGAAATTTCAGTAATAAGAAAATCTAATGCAACTCCTGGGGCCGTGGTAGCCTAGTGGTCAGGGGGAACGGGCTCGTGCGCTGCGAGTTGGGTCCTGCCAAGAGCACCTCTGAAGATTGCCCTGCAGAGGGGGCCGTGAAAAAAAATATGTCGAGGCTCAAACATCCTCGTGTTGGTGTGGTGTAGAAGTTAGGAGAGGGGTGCCAGCTTAGGTCGTCCTCGTCACCAAAACCCTTGTTTAAAAAAAAGCCGTCGAAACCTTTGAGTAGCTGGGAAAGTGCGACGTGAATACACCACCCCCCCACAGATTAAAATTTCCCAAATAAGTTTTTTGGGGATGTTGCTGAATGATCACGGTCAAGAATTCGTGACCGTTGTTTCATCGAGTCATGAGTTCAAATCCTGGTGGCACTAAAGACCCGATGTGTAGAGAAGTTGATGTATGCTGAATCTATCGAAAATCAAGTGAGTGAGAGTTACTATCGTCCCACTATAAAGCAACACGAGGATTGTAGCGGTATTTATAAAAGCCAGTAACAGCCTCCGGATAGGGGGGATCACTTTTGTCTAGTGGTTATGTTAACGGCTTCAGATTCGAAGATCACGGGTTTTGTCTACCGGATATACACCACACCACTTTAGTAACCTTGAATGAATTAAGTAAAAACCCTTTTCTATATTGGGGGGCCATCTACCCCCAAAAGCAAAAAGTAGTCCCAACTCACTTGACGCCAAAACCCTAATTCCAAAAAAACTCGCCCCCATAACCTACATCGTTCGTTCGCCTATCCACCAACTCACTGGTGGGGAGTATTGTAGTGGCATGTACATAAGCCCGTAACCCCCCGGGCAGAAGGATCACTTTTGTCTGTGGGTTTTTTGGGGCTTCGGGTCCATAGGCGGGGTTCTGCCTCCGCGGTAACACCCCCACAGGGGCCATTGGTGACGGACGTAATTATGAACCTCAGTCAAGTAAACAGGATGACACCTGAGCTTATACTCCCTGTCCAAGTTTATACACCACACACATACGGAAGGTATTTAACGTATATAGGTTCCCTCTACACGGTGGATCTCAGTGGCACAAGGCTAGAACTTTTGACACACCTGTCATGAGTTCGTGACCATTAAAACTAGGATACCGCGGTCCAACTATCAAGGATCAAAGTCCTCTCATTGGCGTGAAAGTTGGTTGAGTGGGCCGCTGGTTTAGGTGTCGTTTTCGTCACTTCAACGGGGTTCAGTATTGTATTTTGGTGTTTTTTCAGAGTATGATTAACAAGACACAGTTAATCAACCGAAACGATTTGAGAAAATTTATATAAAATTTGATTTAAGAAAATGAAATGAAAAAAAATCTTTATATAAACTAAAAATTTTATTTATTTTGTTCTACTTTTTTTTTTGTCAACCCGTTTGTATTTCAGTTTCTTTTACATTTTTTACCACGAGTGGATACTAAATTAATAATGTAGTGTGAATCGGAAGTTTGAAAGGAAGAACGGAAAAATACACGCCTCTGAATAAAATTAAAGGAATCTGTGAGCACTGCCTCGCTAAGCTATTTTAGTACAACGTTAATTGAACGAAAGTATCTAGCCTTTCTTGTTCATACTTGCTTAATAAAAAATTAGCCACCCTCCCGAGATGGTCGTTAAGGACGCTGACTGTTGTCGTTGGGCCTGGATTCGAATCCCGGAAAATGCATAGATGTTTATAAATGCCTGTGTATAGTACGGGAGAGCTCTAACTACTAAAATTAAAATGCGCGAGTGCCAGCAAGAAGCGCTTATGCTCGATATGTTGGGGGAAAAAACGCATTTGCAAATAAAAATAATAAAGCCCTTTTATAAAAGGAAAAGCCGGGGGAAAAAAAAATAAAAAGGTCAGGAAAAAACAAAAAAAGAAAATCAATCTGGAGCGAGCGGTGCCTTGACAGTCAAATATCCAGTTTAGCATTAAAACTGTTTGGTTTTTGTTTAAGTTAGTTTTAATTGTTGAACGATTAAAGATGGAAGCACCACTTCGGTTTTCAGGTGTGGTTTCGTAAATGTCTGTGCTTTAAAAAACCCTGAAGGGGTTTGGGACCCAACATCCATCAAGCCACAAGTCCTTTCGAGAAGTTGGTGGAAGGGGAAAAGAGATGAAGGCCCGGGCCCCCCAGGGTTTTTTCTTTAAATGGAGGCAAATTGTAGGGTCACCTGTATGGGACAACAGACTTTAAGATAGAAACAAATCTAATCCCTTGCACCGATGAATTTCGTAGGCCTCTATTTGACATCCTTTAATCAGGTGGAACCAGGAACAACAAATCAAAAACTCTCTATTTTAACCTAATGAGCATTATGCAGAACTTGAATGGTTCATTAAATGCTTGTTGTGTGTGTGTGGTTCATTAAATGTATCTGATGTTGTTAAAAAGTTTTCTGAGAACAATTTTTTCGCACCAATACCTCGTCATTTTGAAACACTATCAAATGACGAAGTCAAACACATTTTTTTTGAATTTTTACGGGTTTTTTAGTGGAAACTAAAACCGGGTAGGGTCGGGCCCAAAACCCCCGGCTATCATGGCCACATGCTTGTCGGTATATATAAATCAGACATCCTTGAACCAAATATCTTTTACCTCTCACTGTTTTACGCGAAAGTAATCAAAATTAATCGAGGGTCATTGAAAGGGGTGAGCATAATCTCCCCCACTTGCATTCGTGCGAACAACAATTACCGAGTACCTTTTTCCTTTTTAACTTGAAACCGCAGCATGATCTGGACAACATCTCTAAATGAGGGTGGAGAGGAACATTATTCCGGAACATCTCTCCGGGGCATGTTTTGTATTCTATTCTTAGCCCCTGCCCCCTTATTGCGGGGTATTTTTAAAGGGGAAACCCATAGGGGGGCAACGAAGATCGATGAAGAAACATTTGGACTTTTTCCCTTTTTGGGAAAATTTTTCCCCAAAAAAAAGCGAAAAAAAAGGTTCGTCCCCATCTGCCCCGCGGACATGTTCGACGACGGAAGAAGGAAAAAAGAACATCGAATAATTGGTAGATGGATCAGCGCTTTTATTCTTCCGCAGATTCCCTCCCTACCTCACCCCCTCCTTCATTCTCGTTTTTCATTTTTCTCCTCCGCATCGAAAATGAGAACTTTCGCCGAAATCAATGTTTTATTATTTTTGGTGAGGTTGAAATCGAATCTAGAAGTAAAAGGTTATTACACGAGTGGATTCAACGCTCACTTTTCGGAGGGATGTGTGGAATAATTTAATAAAAAATAAGATGTGGAATTTTTTAAATTGAATAACGATGTACTTAGCTAATAAATTCTTAAATATTTGTTGGAATACCTTGAGGATCACACACACAACCTCGTGGTTGGCGTGTCCCGAGTTTGAGTCCTGGTGTCACTGAAGATCTGCCGTGTAGAGGAGCAACGGTAGCCTAGTGGTCAAAGTAACAGACTCGTGTCATGAGTTCGAGCCTAGTACCGTTAAATACCCGCCGTACAGAGGCGTGGTGCACGTTAAATCTTTCGAGGCTCAAATAAATTCCCGTTGGTGTGATGTGGAAGTTAGGAGAGGTGAGGTTGCCAGCTCAGGTGTCGTCCTTGTCACTTGACCATGGTTCAAAATGACGAGGTCCGTCGCCAATAGCCCTCGAGTTGCTTTAGAGCGCGACATTGATATAACTGTCTCTCTCTTGCTGGAAATATGAGTTTATTTTAAGAGAATAATATGGATGTGGTTCCTTCAATTGCTCTTTTCAGGTGTCGATCTCGTCACTTGACCGAAATTTAAAATGACGAGGTCCGGCGCTGGCAACCTTAGTTATTTCGGTTAAGTGAGTGAGTGAATATTAACGTCGCACTCTTCATCTACACGAGGGCTTTTGGCGACGGACCTCGTATTTTGAACTATGGTCAAGTGACGAACGAGACCTGAGTTGGCACCCCTCCCCTAACTACCAACCACACCAAGGGAAAGGGACGCTTGAGCCCCGAGTTTAAACGTGCATCGCTGCCCTACACGGCGGGTCTTCAGTGGGACTGGGTTCGAACTTGTGACATGCCAGCCACGATCAGATACCTATACCACAAGGCCTCTAGAGTTATTTCGGAGTGCGACGTTAGTAGTACAATTAAAAAACATCCTTCGATCTTAGCGTTCATTTATTAGAATGTGTTCTGAATGTCCCTCGTTTCAGTCACCTCAAGATGGAAACACCTGTCTCGGAGTACGGCTGCGTGGGACGCACATGGGCCAACTGGGCCCGGCCTCACCCTCGGTGGGGGTCTCGTTTTGTTTTCGACTCTGTTTTAATAAAATCATGATCTGGTTAATGTTAAAGGGGTTAAATATTATTCCTGTACATATTCACCTAAAACAGGAATTTTCAAACTGCATGTCAGTTAGCAAAAGTGACAAGACTATACTATTGTGTAATGACCGTTGTCCACACATACACACATGTCTAGGCCTGGGCCTAATACCATAAACAATCCTTCAACTCGTTTAGTCGAGATGCGGCCATCGGTCACACAGGTGCGTGCCTAAATTTTTGAGATTGAGTTGTGCACATTTCTTTGTTTCAAATGACCGTTTGAACGAATATTTGACAATGATATATATACTGTCTACTTTTAAAGCCCTCAGCTAGGGACTTCTTTTGCAAAGGGTCCCAAGGCATAAAAAATCTTCTCTGGGCCCAGAGCCTTAAAGAGTCATAAGACGTCCCTGTGGCTGCGAGGTTTCAAAATTTTAACTGAAATTAAGTTGGAACTTTTTAAGGCGCATTGAGTATTCGGGTGACAAGCTCAAATGTTACTTTAACTGTGTTCACCCATTCGGGCGATAAATGTCGAACCAAGGTCATAAATGAAGCGAAAAACTTTCGATAAGCTCACGAGCGTGTGCCGAGCCTACCCTCTGCCTATCTTTCTCGATGCCACCTACACACGCGGGGGTGCTCCCGGCTCGGAATGAGAGCCAGATGTAGAAGGATCACGTGCTCCCCTTTCTCCGGAATCTGAGCTGCCCTCGTCGTCAGGGGCGACGTTGTCATGGAAACGCGGAGGAACGCGCGCGCAGGTGAGCAAAGATACGGGCGGTCAAAACAAAAAAACCTCGCCTTAGGATCATTTAGTTGGCTGTAATGACGCGAGATTTTTAATAAGTGGATCCGATCCAAAATCGGGGATGGTGGGTCCAAAATTCCCATTTCCCATTTGATTTGTCTCGGATGATAAGGACATTTTTAATTTAATATCGAGGAGTCGAAACCAGGTGACTCGCTTTCTAATTGCTAATGGTTCCGCCACTTGAGGGAAAAAATTTTTATTTTCGAAAAGACATTAGGCAGCGTCTTGAAAGACAAAGATTTATACGAGACGTATCACAATTTCAAATACGGTGAAAATCGTTTAACGCGAAACTTAAGGGACTGAAATATTTTTTCGAGTTAACGGATATTGCACAAAAATATACATATTCAACAAAATCATAAGTTTATTAGAATACATTTTATTTACAAAGATATGTATATATGCATGTATTTAATAAAAATCAACGAAACAAAAACATTCACAAGAACTTGAGGAAATTTAATACAAAAAATTTAACAATATCAAAATCTTTACAGATCTCCTTTTTCATATCTTCCGTTTTTGACCAACGACCTTAAGAAAATCCGACTTCATTTTAATCGAAATATCAGTGCTTCCCTGGCTCTTTGCCATTGTGCCCGTAAAAAAATCTTCTAAAATAGAGAAAAACGTGAACCAAACTCATTCATTTTTACTCTCATTGCGATGTATACTCGTCACCAAATTCTAAATCCAACTGATGAAAATGAGATGTTTTGTGTGGAGTTTGTAGAGGTGAGATGGGTGAAAGCAGCTTAAATTAATAGGACAGGCTTGTGTCACAGGTGATTCTGAGGGTATTTCAAAGCCAAATTAGCCTCCTTTCTACGAAACATATGAAACCTTCTCTCTTTCATTTCACATTCTTAAATCTCGCCCACGCAACTGATGTTTTTCGTATTTTATTTCCCTGAAGGGAAATATTTTCGTGTTAAGCTAACTATTTTTTTGTTTCGTGTTGATTGATTGATTGAATAATTACGTCGCACTGTTTAGCTACTAGAGGGCTTTTGGCGACGGACCACGTCATTTTGAACCATGGTCAAGTGACGTGGACGACACCTGAGCTGGCACCCCCCCTCTCCTAACTACCACACCACACCAACGGGAGGACGTTTCAGTTCTCGACAGATTTAACGTGCATCGCTGCCCTACACGGCGGGTCTTTAGTGATACTGGGCTCGAACTCGTGATAAGGCAAGCCACGATCCGATACCTATACCACTCGGCTACCGCGGCCTTTGTTTCGTGTTAAGAGGGGAAAAAATGCATGAAAAATATATAGTAGTTTGTCGGGACCGTTGTATTATTTCGTGTTAACTGATATTTCGCTTAAGCATTTCCCGTTAAACGTATTTCACTGTATTCCGTCGAGTGAGGTAGTGGATTGGCAATAAACATATAGTAATGAATCAACTTAAAAGTCAAACTTGACAAAAAAAATTTATTTTTGAAAAAAAAAATTGCTTTGAATGCCTACATCTTGTGTCATGGTGTATATTCTTCAGTAGAGCTTTAAAAATATATAAAGTGGCTAGAGTAACAGATTCGTCATGGGGCTGAGCTGTTTCTGTTCTCGAGTTTTGGACCCACAAGAAACCCCCATGTATAGAAACTGATTCACGTTTCATATGTGGAAGCTCAAAATCCTCACTTATTGCTTGGAACAGGGGTAGGTGTATGGGCTACTTCTAATGTTTTTAATGTGTTGCGGTTGTTTAATGTAATGTGGCCATTATGTATTAAAATTATATGTTCAGCACTTTGTTTTGACATTGTACCCGTCTTTTAAAATATGTCAGATTACTATGTTTTCTACAAAAACAAAAGTAACACAAAATTGTCACAAATTGTATGCTTGAACAACTATGAGCTACTGTTAGATCGTGGAGCGTAGACTTGTTCAATGCAGCGAGTGGCGAACATACGTGAAAAATATCTGAAACCGAAGCAAGCACTTAATTTGTTCACTTCCAAGTCCCGCACCATCGCGAGACATGATATCAACACAAGAATCCCATCCTGCAAAAGCGCGGGATGTTTCAATTACCAATCCCATGCTATCGCGGGATGATCTATCATCAACATTTATTCTTCCCTTCAGTCGGCGTGTGGGAAAAATTTCATTTTTACTGCTGGCATCGCAGTGATCACTTTTTTCCCCCTACGGAAGCAGTAAAAGTGTTAAGTGTCATCGGACTCTTCCAATGAAGCTGCACATTTGTCGAATGTTTTGCTTAAGTAAACAGACGCATCGATTGTGTAAAGTCGATTCCTCATTCTAGCTGGCGCCAGTGTTATATAAATATGTTTCTTTTAGAATCCGCGTCTTAGGTCTTAATAAAGGTGGTCACCCCAAAATGTCTTGGTAATCCACCGGTCGATCGCAATCGACTTAATTTTCATTCTTGGTTTAGAGAGTGAGGTATCATTTGATCGTGGGGTAAAATGAAGTCCTATAGCACAAGGTAGCTGATAAATTTTTTACTGTCACGAGCTCGTGGCCGACGTCCTCGAGTCACGGGTTCGAGTCCTGAAGACCCTGAAGACTCACCATGTAGGAGAGTTGACGCATATAAAATACACGTGCCACTTTGCATGTCGAAATCATTCAAACACTCCTTCTGCAGCTTCTGAGGACGACATCAATGAGCTTTTACTCAAATACTGTAAAATTTTAAAATAATTCTATAACTTTCGAAGTTTTGAAGCACTTTCCCTTTATATGTTTTTTATCACCGAAAAGTATATGGCTACACTTTTAAATTTTAATTAAAATAAACACACACACAGATATTTATTTTTTTGTTTACGTTTTTTCTTTGTTTCAGAAAGAAAGTACCAAAGTTTACTCACGTTTTGTTGCACTATTTCAATGTGCGCAGCATTAGTCGAGCGAAACACAGCGAGTCTATTGTAAAAAAAAAAAAAATTTTTTTTGCTAACTCAAAAAAAAAAAAAGTTCTTTAAATTCTTATAATAGGAGAAATAGGAAAATTGTATTCGTCTATTCTTTTCCCCTATATTTTCGTTTTAACATTTTAATTTGATGTAACGCAACATAAACACGACCACAGAGAACATAATATTAACAAAATTGTAAAATACATTTAACTAAGCTTAAAATTACATCAGAAAATTCTAATACATCTTTTTTGCAACTACAAAATCAAAACATATATACATTTCCACACACGCATGCATGCAACGGGGTGGCAGTAAGAGTGTGTTACCAGATACAACATTTATTCAGGTAAGGTCATCTCAGCTTCTGTAAGGGCAATCAGATTTTGGTTTTGAGACAATTCTCTTCCTATTGTGTGATAAATCTTTCATGCCACTTATAAACTGTGGATCTTAAAATTCGATTTCGTAAATAGGTAGTCCGCAATTTGCACTGTACATGTATTGGATATATAAATTCAATAAACCATGTTACAACTTGCGTTGCCACCCATCCGGTATATAGTGAAGTTGACAGCTATGCCGCAGAGCCTTTGTTCGAATCTCGGAGAAAGCATGGATATTGGTAATGTATAGTGCATTTGGAGGTATGGAGGTACTCTACATAGCCATTGATTCACAAGTCCTCTCGAGAGGTTGGTGGGAGGCCCCACACCACCTCCAGGGTGTACTCCAAAATTGGGGTGGAACCAAGACAAATCGTACTGTCATCTGTATGCTGTTCAAAGCTACGGCTGCGATGAATTTCGTGGACCTTGATCTGATGTTACTATCGATGAGGTGGCATAAGAAACAACTTGCGCTTGTTTTTGTGGTGAAGCCCTTTTGAAATCAAAATTTTGAAAAACGTGGATGGCTGCATCATCTAGTTTGCATTTCATTCAACAGAAACTTTAATATTTTCATTTTGAAACCTAAAAAAACCGTTAGCGAAAATCTGTTTGTTTTTACTTCATTTTTAAAAGTGTAGACATTCTTTTCGGACACCCCATACTTTTTTTCATATTGAAAATGTATCGTAATACAGTTAAAAGTGTATTGCCTTCAGTGCAAAATCTGGGACACGGAGAAAAAACACGATTATTTTTTCAGTCGCGTTTTTCTGTACAGTTGTTTTGTCTCTTCCAATAATAAAAAATCAAATATAAGAAATCGATTCTCTTTTTGTAGCTGAGTACTTCAGATACGTACGATTCCGGAGGCACGTCCCATGTACCTGCTCCTTTCTTATCTTCTGCAGTTTTGTTTCTTTCGTGGTTTTTTTTTCTTTTAATAATGAATCGCTCGCAGAAAAGTTTTGCCTCGAAGGGGTTAAGTGCTTCATCAGCGCTCCCTGGTGGAGACAGAAAGAAATGGCAGCAAATATCCGTATCGCGTGTTCCAATCCTTCGAAGTGGAAGCAATTAATTAAAAAAATAGAATGTTATAAAATCGTTTCAGAATACTCTTTTATATTCTTTTGATTAACAAAATGTGCTCTTTAGTGTATGAAATAAAAACAAAATGTAATGTTGATTTTGTGTGTGCTCTAGTTATGAGAGTAATTTATTTTTTCTGACGACGTCGAGTTGGAAAGTTAAAAGAAAATGAACTCGGAGTTCTCTCTCGTTTTGAATGTCTGTCACGGAAGATGTTTTGCCCTTGCTCTAGACAAACACGCCAAGACACGAGCTTTTAAAGAGTTCTTGATGGATTTTCGACAATGCATTTGGGTCGTTATGTTTCATGTTAAACATAAATAATGCTAATTCCTTATTACATTTCCTACCAACGAAATGCTTCTATATTTTTTTCATTCGTGAGTTGCCTTCTTATTTATGTTAATAAAAAACATTTGCAAAAATTTAGTATTTCGAGTACATTACCGATTTATTTGGCTTTCTTTTATTTTAACTCGTTATATATTTGTAACTTTTATTTTCTTATACTCTTATGAAACAAATGTATAAAGCAAAATAGATTTGTTTCCTTTTTAATTTAATTTCAAATATCGTTATAAGTGATTTGGGGTTAAACTTGTTTAATTCATTTGGGAGTGAGTGAGGGAATAAATATTAGCATCGGACTATTCAGCAACTCGAGGGTTTTGGCGACGAGCCTCGTAGTTTTGAACCATAGTCAAGTGACGGGGACGACACCAGAGCTGGTACCCCCTCTAACTTCCACACCACAGCAACAGTAGGATGTTTGAGCATCGAGAGTTTTTGGCATCGGTCCCTTCTGAAAGGCGGGTCTTCAAAAGGTACTTTGGTATTAAATAAGCTTTATTTAACTAGATAATGCGTTATAATAAACTTTCAAAGTATTAAATGCCTTTTTTTCTATTATTAGTGTCGTTTTTTATACAAACGTATAAAACGCGAAGGATAAAATTTTTAAGAAGATTTTTATCTTTTTACGTCAAAGAAGTATAACTTCTTACGTGCGTACATAAGTACACACACACTTTTTTTTCTTTAAGGAAACAGTAAACATCTTATTATTAAATTATTATTTATACTAGCTGGTATATACCCGTTCTTCCCACGGGTGAATTGAAAAATTAAACAATACATATTAAAGGATAAAGTTTTTAGTGAGTTAATTTTACGTGAATTTTTAAAAAAAAACTTTTTGCATATTTTAGCCGAAAAAGAAACCAAGCAACCATATTTGTTAAATTTTAAGTCTGTAGATCTAATAGCAAATAAAAAGGATTTTATTTTATTTATAACGCCCCGTAATTTTCTTGTGGGTCGATTTTTGAAAACACCTTCCAAAGCTGATCTCTGCTCAGAAAAAGCAACACATTGTTACAAATTTTGTGTAATGAATGCTTAAAGCAGTGTAAATAATTTTAATCCGGATGTGAAATACGTTAATATTATTTCCTGTTCTGGTTTTTTATGTTAAAACTGTAATATATCCCCAAGCAACGCCGTCCCTTACATTATAATAGCGATTCAATGGAAGCATTGAAATGCTGGCGATAGAACCAAGTTGGCATCATTTTTGGTGATCATGTTGGCAACTTGGCAATTGATTGAACGGCGCAGAAGTTTATATGCTGTAACGCCACCTAGTAGGGAGCTGCAACAAATAGGATAGCACAAAAACCTTCTCCCCCCTCCAAAAAAAATACATATACATACCAATTTTCATAGTGATTGGTTGAACGGTGTTGTGTGTGTGTGTGGAGAGAAGCGATTTCGTATATGCAAACATCCATTTATGTATATAGATAGATAGAAATATTACAAAATACTAGTTTCAAATAAAAAAGTAATGTAGGCGTAATTCGATTAGACAAAATCAAGATGGATGCAATTGTTATCGTATTGGCTGACGATGTGAATTCAGTTCTTAATTTTTGCACATGTTTCTACTATATATTTTTGAAAATATTATGTTTTACTAATGGCTATATAGTTGCAAACAGTAAAACAAACTGAATTATTATTCTTGATCGAAATACATGTTATAGTAAATTTTTTATGGGGACAATTTAGTCATCTAGTCTAGGATGACACATCTTTCAATTTTTCCAAGAGGCCTTTCAGTTTCTGTAAAACAGTGAAACCTTAACATTAGATGACAGACCTTCGCGGGCTTCCTAGAAAAGCACTACGAACCCCCCAGGGGTCCACGGACCACAATTTAAGAACCGCTGCATTAGATGTTCACCTTCAATAAAGGTGCTAGTTTGATATCAGGGGCACGCGCCAAGGTGTTGTTTATGATAGCCAAGATGGGCAATAACATAACAGTATGATTGTCTTGATATTTTTATCGTCTGGCAATGTGGTTGCTATGGGGATAACCTACATTAGAAATAACTTTAATTGTTTTTTTCCTGCGCTACCCCTATTAATTTCAGACGATTTTAATTAGATTTCATTAAAATTGTAACCATTTTCAATGTAATTGCTCCGTTATTTTTGTCTTCTTCTGATATGAGTGTTGCACTTTTAATTATCGCTATAAATCATTTTTTTTTTCGCTTTATTTTACGTTTTAAAAATGCTTTTTTTTTAACGTTGATTGTCCAATGAAATTTGTTGAAGGAACTAGTAGTTTTTAGAATATTGCATGTTTTTAGTACCTTGTAATTGATATTCATTATTAATTCTAATATATATTATGTAATTATTTTATTAATAATGTAATATAAAAATGCAATTATTACCATATGTAATAATCATATAATATTCGTGATTTATTGTTTTTTTATATTTATTTATAAATATTATTACATATTATGTCATTTATTTATAATTATGTGTAATACGAGTATTCTTATGCATTTTTATTTTATTACAATACGATGATTATTCTTTTTTATAATTACTATTACATTATATTATATGGATTGTATATAATAATTATTATTAAATCATACTATATGAATATTATATATAATAACTATTAAATTACATTATAAGAGAGAGATTATTATATACTGCATATAATATTATTAGTATATGTGTTACTTTTTATTAAATTATATTTATATTCATTATTTATTGATTGATCTTGGTTATTCTCAATTCGGAATATCAAACTAGTTCCCAATCAAATTCAAAAAACCAGTTTTAAAATTTAGTTCTGGATTTTTCCCCAAATTTGTCATCTGTATCGAGATAAAAGTCTTGAAAATGGTCTTTATTTTGAGACTTGAAAATGATGAGTTTCGCCCCTCCCCATATTAAATCAATATTAAATCTTCTTTCGCCTATAAGAGGCAGCAGATCACCTAAAAAAAAAAGTTTCTCAGGCATAAGGGATGTCACAGTCATGTGTCTAAAATAAACGACGGAGTTTCCCGCCATTTTTTAAATTTCTTTTTTTCTTATTTTTAGCTTCGTGAGCTCGAGATCTGATACCGAGACGAAAGATATTTTCTAGATGTGTTAAAGAAATAAATAAGATGCTAAACACCTATGTTTTGTGAGAGATGTGTGTAAAAATGTTTGGTATTAAGTACGAGTCCTCTGCAGAATGAGTGCAGCTCGTGATTAAATACATGACTTCGAACAGTAATTTTTTCATTTCGATTCAACTAAACAAGTAATATATAAAAAAAAATTAAGTCAATTCCTACTTAGGTTAACAAAGAAATTTTTTATTTTAGTTACTTTTTATTAAATAATTACAATTAACATAAATATGTACCGTAAAATACGCCGTATAAGGCACATCTATACTTTCAAGTTGCACGGTTTAATTTTGAGATATAACGCACCCCCTTTTTCCTTATAAGAAACCTAAAATGTACTAACGTAAAGCTCTTATGTTTTAAAGTCTTTTATTCGAGGTATTATCCGAGGCTTTTGAGTGGCCGTAGTAGCCTAGTGGTCAAGGTAACGGACTCGTGGACGGGTCGTATCACGAGTTCGAGCCTAGTGCCGCTGAAGACCCGCCATGTATGGCAACGATCCACGTTAAATCTGTCGAGAGCTCAAATGTCCTCCCTTTGGTGGGGTGCCAGCTCAGGTGTCTTCCTCGTCACTTGACCATAGTTCAATATAACGAGGTTCGTCACCAAAAGCCCTCGAGTAGCTAAGCAGGGCGACCTTAATACTCACTCACCCAGGGTTTTGAAAAATAGTATACTTCTAGAATTATACAGTTCATAAAGTATGTCACATTTTTTAAAAATATTTCGATATATATTTAAGTGAGATTTTCTAAATGCTGATATCTTTTTTTAATTTAAAGCTATCATTTTTATATCCGGCGAATAACGCGCACCCTTAAATTTTGATTTTATTTTTTGTGTTAAAAGTGCACGTTATACGCCGGATTTTACGGAAATTTGGGGATAGAAATAAGTAGCATAATAAAATATGTTGTTATTTATAGTGACATCAATGCCTAAATATAATAATAGTATTAGAGCAATATTTTTTATTAAAAAAAAGGGAGGTTCTAATTTTGGATTAAATTTGACAATACGAGAAATTAAGTAACTGGAAAAAATACAGTTTATTTGGACCAGAAATGTTTTTGAAAAGAAAGCGATTTTCGTTTTAACTTTGATGTCAAAGACTCAAATCTGTGGACTGGCAGATAAGCAATTCAAATCATTAGCATCAATTATCGTCATTACGTGGCCACACGACTTCGAACTACTGATTGAAAAAACTCCCATCGCAAATCGCTGTAGCACTTTTCTGTTACATCAGTGTGGTCTTCAAACTAAGTTCCACGGAACCCTGGGGTTCCACAAGACATACCCAGGGGTTCCACGAGTCACAGCTCATCCTATTCATTAAAACTGAAATTTTTATTTATGTATAATAACTTTATTTTGTAACACTTTTTAAACTTTTATTATAATACAATAAAATAATTATTAAACACATTTTATCTTTGTATATCTGAACTCCTAAATTTCATATTGCAAATTCATGCAAAATACACAGTATTTCTCACACAGTTATAAACATTTTAATGCCATTCAGAAAATTATTGTTTAAGTGAAACCAAACAATCCTCCTTTGCTGCATCT
Organism: Trichonephila inaurata madagascariensis; assembly: GCA_019973955.1. Classification (NCBI taxonomy): domain Eukaryota; kingdom Metazoa; phylum Arthropoda; class Arachnida; order Araneae; family Nephilidae; genus Trichonephila; species Trichonephila inaurata. The sequence goes on from BMAV01009234.1 coordinate 69,060, forward strand.
AACCATCGAAAGTCAAGATCTACCCTTTCTTCTAGTGCTGCATGGTCTAGCCGAAAAAAATTCTTGTAGAATGTTTCTGTTGTTCATACGGGTATCATCCCCAGTCCACAATTTAGGGGGTTTATTTCAATGTAAGGAACAACATCCAGCGCTTTGAAAGTTGGATATAATTCGGTGGTGCGTTTTCTGTCTCATTTTTTTGGCATTGCCTCAAAAACACATTTCAATACATTGTGCTCAAAAGCATTTAAAATCCCTTCTTCATTGTCCCTTCCGATGAACAGGACGGATCAGGGTTTTGCAGAGCCAGTAGCGTAACGGAGAATATTAGCCCCCACCCGTGTAAATTCAGGATTTGGACCCCAAGCCGTACTTGGCGTCAGTTTTGAGTCCCCTAGAATCCTGCCCCTCCCCCGCAATGCTGGAGTGTTCGTTAAGTCACTGTGCACAGCAATAGCTTTGTCTTTCTAAATAAAAACCAGATATAAGAAAACGCCTCAATCCATAAAAAGCTTTATTAACAGCAACTGTTCGTCTCTATATTTCAGATAGGATATTATTGTTTTTATTAAACAATAATCTCCAACTAAAAGATGAGGTGGGGTTTACTACCTACAGTAGTCATATATTTAGTTTTATCCTGATTTAATTACAGGGCCCGCTAGTTTAGCCTCTCCCATCAGCTTCAAGCGCTTTTATCAGATAACTTTTGCTTCTGGCTACTAGTGCTATGCAGGGACATCTTAAGGCATGGGTCAACTGGGCCCGGAGACTCATTTCGTGCTCGATTCTGACTTAATAAGATCTTCATCCGGATCATTTTAAAGGTTCAATATTATTCTTGTACGAAAAACAGGGTATTTCAAACAGCTTGTCGACTGGCAAAAGTGGAAATTATTATGTAATAACTGTTGTTCATATCTAGGCCTAGGCCTAATACCATAAACAATCATTCAATCCATTGAGTCGAAATGCGGCCATCGGTCGAACAGGTTTGTCTCATCTTGTCTTACATCACTTTAGGTTTCCTGTCAGTTTGGTTGAATTTGCATAATTATTTCACGGTGTTGCAACTTTCACAAGCATGGGTGTAGATAATTTTTTTCAAAATTATTATCTCTGTGTGTATTTCTTAATGCACTTATAAAAAATTATGCTTAAGAAAATGACCTTCACACATCATGTTAAGCGTATTTTTTGTCTTCCCATAGATCGCCACAAAGGGTGAGAACCACAGCACGCGGCATGCCACGAAAGAAGTCAACGAGCTCAAGAACAGCTATAAAAAGATGATACCTTGTGAGTAAAACTTCTTTCATTCCAGTGTCATTGTCTTCAATACGATATATTCAAAAGTGCTGACTCGTCAACTTTTAAAGCGTAGCTGTTAATAAAAAGAGGCCACGGTAGCCTAGTGGTCAAGGTAACGGATTCGTGGCTGGCATGTCATGAGTTCGAGCCTAGTACCACTGAAGACCCGCCGTGCTGGGAAGCGATGCACGTTAAATCTGTCGAGAGCTCAAGCGTCCTCCCGTTGGTGTGGTATGGTGTGGTAGTTAGGAGAGAGGGGTGCCAGCTCAGGTGTTATCCTCGTCACTTGACCATGTTTCAAAATAACGAGATCCGTCACCAAAAGCCCTAGTTTAGCTGAACAATGCTGTAAGGATCTCGCATCCACGCCTAGAGATGTGGGAGAAAGGGAAGGAAGACTAGCCATGTTCAGAATTGCTTAGTTTATTTGTAATACAAACAACAACACGTTTGATCAATGAAAACCAAGATATGCACCAAATTAAAGCAATATGTGGACAATTAACGAGGTACGCGAGGTATGAGAAGGCTTTAATGACCAGTAACACTTACTTCAGTTCTACAATGCCTTCGTAGCTATCTAATCTATATTCAATCTCCAGTGACAAATCGTCATCTTAATTATTACAATTATCAAATGCTAAATATCTGCGTTACACTTTAAATGCGATTAATCACTGTTCCGCTAACAACCTACTCTATATCTCTATCTTTCTAACTTGAAAGCTTAGACTGAATATAGTAAACTTAATTTACATGTTCACGTTCTCTTCTTCAGAGGGAGCGTTCTAATAAAATAGATTTTAAAGAGAGGCCAAAGATTCCCCAAGAAAGAGGATTTGTTAGTGAGAAGGTCGTGGATAGAGCCGTCACAGTAAGACGTTAATATTCACTCACTCATTGTAAAAAAGAATAATGTATTATTCAAAGAGAAGTGCCGATTTAAGCTCATTTGGGGCCGTGAGCGCAGAAGAGCACTGGAGAATCGAAATTTATAACCAGAAAATCTGGTTAGGTCCAGCTTATTTGGGGCCTTCTGGGCCCCTTAGAGCCAGCCCCAAACGTCCAATGGATAAACCGGCACCGTCAGAGAGACTGAAAATTCACGACAGATTTATTCCACATCAGTGTCTACCCTACAATGATTCGAAATCCATCCCGACTTGAATAACGTATATAAAAAATTTGGCCTATTGGCGTCCAAACTAAATAAGCAAGAATAATGTACCAGAGATGACCAGCGCCTATTCTTCATATGTGGCTGAATGAAACACTCACTTTCACGTTTATCTCATTGGAAGAACTCTTCAGTACTTATTTTTTAAGGTGTACTAAAACGTTCAGCATAAACGAATTTTTTTTGAAAAAAAATTGAACTAATAATTTAGCCTTGCTTTTTAAAATTAGTCGCGATACACAAATCCAAGTTGAAAGTTATTTTTAAAAATATATCGCGTTTTTTTTATAACGTAAATAATGAATAATAATTGTATTATTTGTAGTATTTTAAATTCGAAACAAATATACACAGAGGCGGCAATAAATCTTGAACAAACTCATTTCTTTTGGTTCAATTTTTGCGTTTGATGTAATATTTTTTATGAAACTATTGTGCAATCTTAAATGTTATTGCTGATTCTAATGCATTTTTTAATGCTGATTTTAAATCTGTTTCCAGTTTTTTAATCTCGCGAGTATTTTTCACAGTACAACTACCTGAACACGAGATTGGGTATTTGTACAAAATAACACAATATAGAAAAGCATAACATACATAGAAGAATAACGTAAAACTTTACAAACATGGTACTTTTAACATTTTTGAAAATTACATGATTGTTACATGTCTTAACATCAATATTTAATGGGACAGCCTTTTGCTTTCATTACGATTCTACGTCTTTTGGGCATGGAATATACTAATTTCACAAGAAGTTCTTTCATGACATCATGATTGAAAGAAATATTAAAACTGCAATATTCACTTGCTTTTGTTTGGAAATTTTTTTCTTCCAAATATGATAACCAATGTTATGCCATAAGTTATCTGTTGGATTAAGATCCAAAGACTTCCTGGGCAGTTCATATTATTGTCGTCATCATACTGTTCACAGTATTGTTTTCGAACCATTCTGAACTTGATATGGAGCATTATTGTCCTGAAAAATCCATCACTGATCCCCAAAAGATCTCTCCCTGTTGGTAGTAATTTATTTTGTATTATATTACAAATTCCCTGGTTTTCTCTGTTCCCCTCACGGTGTAAAATCTTCTAACTACACGAGAAGACATGCAGCCCTATTACATCACTTCCGCCGGATGCTTTATTGTGGAATTCAGACACTGAGGGAGGAATTCTTTATGAGTGTGTCGTCTTACATAGGCACTAAGTTTGTTACCTGAAATGCAAAATTGACTTTCATTTCCAATTTACCTTAACAGTCCATATTGAATGACCTTTGCCCGCGCTGATAAGTGAGTAAGGGTTCTGGGTGAGCTTTGAAACCTTGTAATCTAATTTCCAGCAGCCTTTCTCTCACAGTTTTGTAGGCATTTTTCATATTCGATGTCAAAATCCATTGTTCCAAAATTTGTGGGTGAATTAAGCCGCTTATTTAAAGTGAAATCGCGAGAGCAATACCCTGTATTCACTTAAAATTGTTTTTCTCGGATCGTCCAGATCGCTTCCAGTTCGTGATAGAATTTGTGTTTCAGAGTAAATAATAGATAGACCACATGGTACTTCAACAGCAAGTTGGTTCATATAGTAGCATTTTCGCTTCAAAAGTTTTATTTTGTACCTTTTATTATATGTATCTTTCCTTATTGTAACTCAGCGTTTCTCAAATTGTGGGGCGCGCCCCCTAAGGAGACGTGATAACTCTAAGAGCGTAACTCGCCCAGCCTATTGAAAAGTCGAAAACAAAAGATTATTTTTTAAAAAAATTATTAATTTACTGAAAGTAAACAAAATACATTCGGACGTAATAAAAAATAAAATACACATTTACACTGATATAATACACTTATAAATGTATCAATACTGCACAATGTATTTTATAGTTCATTTAACAAAACTAAATTAAGAACAATGTTAATAAATATCAATAACCCCATGGGCTTGCATATATAAAATTACATACAAAAATTAGCACTTATTTTGATAATTTGTACGGTTTATAACCATTCCCTTAACTGCTGAATCAAAGTTACATAATTCGCTCCCCAACGCCCCCCTTTTCCACGTAGACACGCGTATGTGATGCTTTGAGGGGGGGGGGAAGAGAAAAGGAATAAATATGCGAATTCTCTGAAATAAATAAATCCTTCGAAAATCCCTTAAAGGTCCTTTTATTGCATTCCAAAGTCTTCGGAATAATTTTATGAATAACAGAACACAGAAAATATCGTACTTATAAAGACGTCCAAGGTAATTAACGCTTTGGCTAAGTGAGACGTTTAAATACGCCAATGGCACTTAAGAGGTAAAATTGAATTGTAGCTTTAGTGTCAAGGTGTATTATTGAATTAAACACATTGTTATTGTATGGAGAGGAAGGGGGCGATGAAATTATGATTGAATTGTGGGATTGAATATTGGGTCGAAGTATTTCAACTTTGTGAGAAGCACTGCTGTCCCCAATATTTAAGGATAAATTGCACCACGTTGTTTTTAAATGCACAAAAAACCAACCCCAACCCAAAAATCGTTCAAAATTGGTTGAAATAATGTAGTGTTTCATTGGTTGAAAAAGCATTACCTTATTACACTACATTGCCCCTGTTCCTGTGTCTTATCACTGTTTTTCTAAAACATCGATAAAACTATTTAATTTACATAAAATCTATTAACAGATTTGAAAAGATCTACTATAACTGATACAAATATTTACGAAAGTGCGATAATTACTAAACGAAAAATTAAGTCAAACTCGGATATAAGGCAAAAAAAAAGTGTTCAAGACTTTTTGCCACCACTTCAATATTCTAATCCAGCATACTCGTCTTGGCTTCTTTATCGCGTACTCACACAATTTATATTCCCCAATATCTAAAATCGAACGTGCAATCCAAAATTATTTTCAAATATATCTTCGAAGTAAGCTATTTCAGAACACTTGGAAGATCTCTCGATAAGTAACAGCGATTCCCGGAAAAAAAAATAGGAAAGTGAACCAGCGATAAAATATGGATGATCGAGTCCGTCGTTACGGGAAAGAAACGGGAATAAAAGCGCCTTTTCCATCGATCGCGTTTAAAATTGGATGAAAGCGCCATAAAAACACTCGTTCTGATATCATTAGGACAAACCTCGTGTTTCTGCGAACTGAAAAACAAAAACCTTACCTGGGGGTCGAATGAGAAACCAGACACCTGCTTATCCTTAAAACAAATTCTGTGTAGAAATTACAGGGCCCCCTCGAAAACTTGATTATTACTGCATGAATCGTAGTATACGTTAACGTTAATATTCAAAATGTGCGCTTTATCTGGTTAATCTCCAGATTATCTGATTTCTGATCCGTTAATTCACGAAATCTTTTACACAAAATAAGTACCCGGTGTCCGAAAAGTATGACTACGCTTACACATATTAACACGGCACTTCACACGCAGGGTATGTCATACCCACCGCCTAACTTTTTCAAGACTCCATCGAAACTTTTTTAGGAAAATGAATAGTTTCTCGTGTAGCTGACTTTAAGGTCATATCCTTTGAGGGGCTTTAGCTTGTAGGCGAATTCTAAATGTATATTTTTGAATACCGCTTCTTCGGGTATGTCATACCCTGCGCGTGAATCGCCGTTACAGTTCTAAATGCATGAGCACGCTTTAAAATCTTTCTAATGCAATGGCGTATTATTATAGCTATGATGAGAAGAAATGTGTGATATTTAAGTAATTTCATAGATACAGTATTTAATAGATATATAGTATAAAAGTATTTTTTCGGACGAAGAAAGTCTGTTTGGGGGGATGATGAAGAAGAATCGAATGATGAAGAGTATAGTTGCAAGTATGATTCCTCTACTGAAATCTATCCAGATAATATAACTGAGGGAGCAATTATCGTGCTTGATAAAATGACCCCATCATATTGAATGGCTAGAAAATGTAATTGTTAGCCTATGACAATATTTTTGTATTGTTGAACGTTGCAACAATAAATGCGCAAATTATTTTATTAAGTAGTCAGAAACCACCTACTACACATCGAAACAGACGCTGATTTCTGAAGTGTTTTGGATTTCGATTTAAAGAAGAATGTAAAGAATGTAGAAACCAGCAAGCAATGCTTCTACGAAATTAAAAAAAAAATTAAGATCCAATGAAACATTGCACTCACTCGCGACTAAGACTAAAGGAGTGTATAAACAATGTACTGAATGCCCAAATAAAAAGAACAACAACAACAACAAAAAAACTAAATTTAGGTGAGAAAAGTGTAATAAAAACATATTGTGTATTTCGTACTTTCCTTCCTTTTTCACCTTTGTATGCAAATTTTACGGTAAAAACAGAATGTAAACACTTTTTGGTATCAGATACCCTGCGCGTGAAGTTAAGTTCGTTTTTTCCGCGTGTGAAGTGCCGGGTTAGTTACAAATAAATATGCAAAGATATATACTTACGGCTTTTTATGTTCCGTAAAGGAAAGAACCAAAGTTTTTTTTACGATGTTTTTTGCACGATTTCATTGAGTGCACTAACAGTTGCCCGGAAAAGATCGTGTCTATACGAGATTTCTGGCCATGTTCTATGCAACACTGCAGGATGAACATTTTGAATGGCCGCTGTAATTCGACTTTTTAATTTATCAGCCCTACGAACTGGAAATTGGTAAACAATGATTTTCATGTTTGCTACAAATAAAAGTCCAAAGATGTTATGTCTAGAGATCTAGGTGGCCACGGTATTGGACTTCCTCATTTCCTCCATCCCGCGTTTGTGCTCTATATACTGTAACGTTTGGTAAATAAAGGTAGCATGGTATTGATTAATTTAAAAATTAGTTTATTTACGTCACAGCTAGTATTTACAGGTTATACTTTGAAGTTATTAAACATTAATTAGATTATTAAAGTCCAAGTTCTGTTTGTGAGGAAGGAGTTTTTTCTCCGTGCTCAGTGAAGTTTTCAGACCATCTCCCGTTCTCTCTCTGCCGTCTCTAGGGTCTCCGGGATGACAGGCGTCTTTAGCTTTGAGTTACATCCGGTTCGTGGGCGGAGTAGGGGTCCCTCGTGGTGTCAAAGGTTGCAGGGGTGATGTCCAAGAGAAGAACGTGCAATATTTTAAGAGTGAAGATATCATTGCACGTGTGGTGATCATTTCCGCAAAAGAAACCGACTCACTGCTGTGTGGCAGGAAACACATTACATTACGCTGTGACGTATGAGAAAAACAATGGTAGCGTGAGAGTTAGCAAATTAAAAATTTGGTTAATTTACGTTGTAAAGGTCCGCCCGACGCGTCTAAGGGTGTGGGAGAGACGGAAGGGAAACTAGCCATATTCTAAAATAACTCAATTTATTCTCAGTATCAACAACAACACAAATCCAACTAACCAAAGTTAAGAAATGCACCCAAATATCAAATATGGAAAGCAATTAACGAGGTATGCGAGATACGAGAAGACTTTAAATAATTAGATCACACTTACGTCTAGTCAATAGCTTCGACTTCTTAGCTGCTTATTCTAGTTTAAGTCCTAGTCGACAGATGGTCAACTTTAATATTACAATTATCAGCTTCTAAATATCTACGCCTCACTTCAAGTTTAATTAATCACGGCCCCGTTCGCAGTCTAACCTATCTCTCCTCTAACCTGAAAGTTTAACTTTATATACAAGTCTTAATTTGCATGCTCACATCTTCTTCTTCGGGGGGGGGAAGCTATATAATATAATAATTTTTAAAGACTCAATATTTCCCAAGAGGATTAGTATTTACAGGAAAGCGGACAGACCCGTCACAACGTCACATCTATTAATTATAGAAAATACATTTCATTGAAGTTACTTATACTATTGATTATTTCATTAGTGGGCAGAATATGTTATTTGTGAGGGAGGAGGCAACACAACCGTTCTCTTCGGTGTTTTCCACGGAATCCCTTTTCCACTCCATGATCTTGGGAGGGCGGTTTCTTTCTGACACCTCGAGTTACACTCGGAGTTTCCGGCACTCAGGTGTCCAGCCGTTGGGTTTTTTCACAGTCATAGGTTGCCGGGGTGATATCAGATCAAAGTTCCCCGCATTATATAGGGGTGCACGCGTGCATAAGAACGGTGTTATCCTATCCACAAAAATAAGCCGAATTTTCAGCTGTGTGACGCGAAAACGTTATAACGCTGTACATGTGTTACAGATTTAAATTTGTTTAACCCTTTTACACTTTTCACTTGTTCTTGTGGTGAAATTGTTTTGAAGCGATGTTGACAATGCTAATGGCGCAGACATTGCACCATTTATAGTTTGTTCTTCATTAAACAAAAACTCCAATCTTTCTTTTGGAACATAAAAAACTGTAAGTGAAAATCCTTGTTTGTTTATTTTTAATTGATTTTTAAAAGTGTAAATATACTTTCGGACAACCTACATTTTACACATTTTATCTATGTAATGACAGGCTAGCCACGAGTCCGTGTCCTTGACCAGTAGGTTACCACGCCCACTTGAATCAAGCTAGGGGGGAAAATAAACAAACCCATTTTAGACCTTTTCTAGTGTTCTTTAATTCACAGAATATGAGCTAAAATCTGCAACTGGATTGGCTATGCCAAATCAAGATTTTTTCATCAATTTTTATCCTTATTTTATTTCATATTTGTATATTCATTCATATCAAAATAATTTTTTTCACTTGTATTAGTTTTCATTAGTTATATTTTAAATTTTAAATATTATTTTATTAAATAAGGCAAACCGAAAGCGTTTTAATGTCATCTAAAATGTCATGAAAGGAGATGAAAGCTCAGGAGAACCAAGTGCTCTCCCCTCACCAAACTACTAACTATAAAACAGAAAGAGTTGGTTCATATTCTTCAGAGAATTTGATTGGATGTTATTCGAACGAGAACTATGCCCATTGGTTTCGTATCGCGCGTTTTTAAAGATTTCTTTTCACATGGAATGCGTGTCCTCGAGCTAATTATTTTCGATAATCAATGCTTATCTTTTTCAAAAGGACCAGCTTTTGTTCGAAAAGCGCCGATTTTGTTGTCAAGAAGCAGTGATGGAAAACTATTAAGAGAGAAACGTAACGGATCTCGCTGCACTTTCGTAAGCATTTTTTTAAAAGAGTGTCGGACGTGGCCTTTTGTCTTTCATTCTGAATAAGCATTCACGCTCGAAGAACGTTTGGAAAAAGGGACCTTATCATCTGTTCTCGAAAAGAATAGTTTCTTTGAGTGTCTCGAATCGATTCATTTCTGTCGCATTTTGAAAATAATTAATATCTTTCCAAACGAAGACTGAAGAATGGAAGCAGAATCATTTGACTGAAGAATCACTTGAGGGGAACAAATATCCCTCCCCCACACTCCCTCGAATATTGAGAACACAAAGCGAAAGAAGAGTCTTGGTTCTTTTGAAACGTAATCGAGTGAGTGAATATATTAACGTCGCACTGTTCAGCTACACGACGGCTTTTGGCGACGAACCTCGTCGTTTTGAACCATGGTCAAGTGACGAGGATGACACTTGAGCTGGCACCCCCTCTCTTAACTACCAAACACACCTACGGGAGAGCGTTTGACCATCGACAGATTTAACGTGCTTCGCTGCCGACACGGTGGGTCTTCAGTGGTACTGGGCTCGAACTCATGACACGCCAGCCCCGAGTCCGTTACCTTGACCACTAGGCTACCGCGGCTACGAAACGTCAGCGAAGCTCTCTGCTAAATTTTAGAATGATACGAAAAACGGTGCGAATTTGTACGAGTTACAACTAAATCAATATAAAAATATTGAAATTTATATTTGAGAAGAGTTATGCAATTAAATCTTATACGAAATCATGTATAATGATACTTAAAGTTATAAGTAAGAATTTTTCAGGGCTTCGAACCGTAGTTTTTTTCGTTCCGACAAAAATAACGGTTTTCGGTTCAGTTCTAAATGAATAATTTTATTTTATGATATTCTTTTTTATCTATAGCGCACCCGTAACCCTGTTCGGGGGTGGATTCCCGTAAAACGTTGTTAGGGGATCTCTACTCAATAAAATAAATTACCCTGCAAAATTTTAAGTCTGTAGTTAAATAGTTCCGGAAATTTCGTTATGAGGGAAGGAGTCGTTTTTCTCCTTTATATGCAGGGTGATACTCTACCAGACTGACAAACTTGCAAGGTGTGTAGGAGGTACAGGGAGAACTCAGGATCACTTACGAATGCAGGGTCTCAAATGCCATAGTTGCGAGCTATAGTGCAAAGAAGAAGAGAAACAGAATAAAAACAGCAACACATTAATAGGACAGAAAACATTTTATTGAAAGGTTGTACTGCAACACAGATGGCCGAAATTACTACCAGAAGTCGTTTGTCAAGTCTCAGTTGCGAATTCCTTACTTCTAGAAGTTGGGATGCCATTATTCTCCGGGCAGCTACAAATATTCGAGTGATGAGGTCTTCAAATGAAGGTACGGGCGTCTCGTTCACCTGAAAGAAACAGTTATTTCGTTAAAGAATCAGTCTCACGTATCCTTCTGTTCACACTTGCGAAGGTCGTGTGATGTGAAACACGCCTGTTTGGTTAACGTTCCTAGTACAACTACAGAGCGGCGAGCCTGTTTAAATTTCAAGTCAATTGATCTAATACCTGATAAAAAAAAGGATTTTTTTTTATTTAAAACGTCCAATAATTCTCTTGTGGGTCGATTTTTTGAAACACCTTCCTAAGCTGATCTCTGCTCTGCAAAATTAACACATTGTTCACATTTTGTGTAATGAACGCTTAAAATAGTGGAAATAATTTATCTGGATGTGTAATACTTTACTTTCTGCTGTATTTATTTTATGTTAAATTTGTAATATTCGCAAGCAACGCTGTTCCTTACATTAGAAGATAATTCAATGGAAACATAGCGAAATATTGGTGATAGATCGAAGTTGGCATCACTTTTGGTGACCCTGTTGGCAACTTAGCGATGGATTGAACGGTGCAGAAGTTGATAGGCTGTAGCGCCACCTAGTGGGGAGTTCGAACAAAGAAGAAAGCGCAAAAACCTTCTCCACAAAAAAGTACAAATACATGTCAATTTTCATAGTCATCGGTTGAACGGTGTTGGAGTGATGTGATTTCATATATACAAACATCCATTTTTATATATATAGATCAGCATGTCGGCAGTTCCTCGTTTGAATACGAGTTAATCCTAGTACCTGGGAAAACGGATTGCAAATGACGATTTCCGGTACGTTTGGTGTCCATGAAACCTTCTGTTCCGTGACATCTGCAGACAGACTGCCTGGAAGAATCTTCCAGAATGTCAGGAATTCCATGCAGCTTCGCTGTTAGACTTGCCAGACGACTTCTAGTCGTAATTTCGAATACCTGTTGTGGTAGAATAGTTTAATAAAATGTTTTCTTTCCCATTAATGTGCCGCTGTTTCTGTTCTTTTCCTCTTCCTCTTTGCACCATAGCTCACAACTACCGCATTTACGACACTACATTTTTATATGAATCTGAGTCATCTTTCTAACCCTTACACGCCCTGCAAGTCTGTCGGTCTGATAACGAACCACTCTGTAGATAGATATTTAATGTAAAACAAAGAGAGACGGCTTAGTATTAAATATTCTATTGTGCAAATTAGAGGAAGATGATATTCTGAATATTATAGCCGAAAATATGAGACTTATAAAAGGAAAAAGTAAAAAAACAAGTTACATAAAAAAAATATAAAATTATTGTTTTCAAAAGTTGTCACTGTCTTAGGGGAGTAATATAAGATATAGATGAGAGTCTATGATCCGATACCTTGATCACTGGGCTACCGCACCCCACGAGAGGAGACTCTCACATGATGCATTGCATTGAGAGTTGGCCGCTTGTTGCGTGCGACTCGCTACAGACCAATGTGCGTTGTGCGATTTTTAAGTCTTTGGAGGCAAATTTTCAGACACTTTTACTTACTAATATACATGACTTGAACATTGAAATTAAGCATAATTTAGGCTTAAAAAATTGTAGTTTATAACTTATTTACGAGTCCGTGTAGAAGATTTTTTTTGCTGACCATGTTTTGTCCTCCAATTTAAAGGGTTTTTTTTACCAAGATGGTATGTCAGGTATTATGGAATATCTGGTATTCCATAATATTCGACGTAAAAGTATAGCATTCCATGTCATAGGACAAAGCTTCATGCCATCAACTAAAGAACCGAACAACAAAGACGCTGAATTCTAACGGGAAATTCTCCAAAGATCATCGAGGAGAAATTTGGAGTCATTGGTTTGGCTGTTTTCTGAGGGCTCACTTTGATTGTACTGCAGAAGAGACAATCAAAACAGAAATGTCTTTCACATATTTTTAAAATAGGGCTTTTATAGAGACCAATTTTATTTTTATAGACCAACAATTTAACCGATATTTCGTCCTAAGCGTTTCTGCATTAAACGTATTTCACTCTATATAAATACAGTCAGACCTTTATATAACGAAGCCACTAAATGCCGGAAAAAGTTCGTTATATGGAAAATTCGTTATATAGAAGTTCATCCTTTAATATACTTTATAAACCACATCAAACAAATTTTAAATTCATAAACACTATATATAAAAAAAGTATCTATTCACTCTTTTTTTAAAATTAATATATGTTTATTTTATGTACTTACCTATAAAAAAATAATAAAATAAAATTAAGAAAGAAAGAAAAACTGCAAGCAAAACAAGAAACAACGATGTCGAACGTGTCACTGTATTTTCAATATTAAGAAAATAATTTTAAATTGAAATAAATGAATATCAAGAACGTTTTCAAAAAAAGGCATACAAGTAATATTAAACATACATTATTTAATACCTAGAACGGGGGACAATTTCACTGAGGGGAAGAATATTGAAGGTAACCATTGAACTGGACAATGGGGGTTAAAGGTTGCACTTCTTGGATGAAACGTCCAGAAATCTATTGCTCTCGGGGAATTAGGATCTAATAAAACCAGTTCAAGATTTATGACCACCATAAAATGTGTTAAAGAGAAAATAACTTGAAATTTTATAAGAAATAATTTAAAAAAAGGAAGAACAAAAATTGAATCACAATAGAAAAAGAGTTCGTTACATAGAAAATGCACTTCGCTATAGAAAGGTTATTTTACGAAGAAAATCGTGAAATGTTCAATGTTCCAGGATAAAGTTCGTTTTATAGAAAAATTCGTAATATAGAGGTTCGACTATAATTTTAAAAAAGTATTTGTCTAATAATTATTTACACTGATTTTAAGTATGATTGCTTCACGCAGGCTAATAAGCTCCAAACTAAAATATTTCTCACCCCCCACCCCTCACCCTGCTTGAAAATATTTTGAAAAAAATATTTTTCCCCAGTTTGAATTCGAGAAATGCTTTAAAATTCGCCCCCTACTGTGATGAATAGTTCAGATGACCTTCTTTCGCTCACTTCATTTCAGATCAGCCAAAAGGTTGCAGCCATTGAAGCTTTAGAAAGGCATATCTCATGAAAGAAGCTGCACGAAGCGAATCGATTATAACCCGAATTTCGATTTCACCACTGCTCAAAATTACGAAGCATCAAGTTAAAAGTTAACTTTACCCTCCCATCATAGTTTATAAGAAATAGAAAACAATTAAGTTGAAGTTGCATAAAAATTAATTCGCTATTAAAAATGTTTACCGTAAAATCTGGCGTATAACGCGCACCTATATTTTCAAGTTGCGTTTTTGAACTTTTGGTATATTTGCCATATAACGCGCACCCATTTTTTTTTTTTTTTTTTTTTACGAATAAACCTGCAATGTTCGTATGAAATGCTCTTAAGTTTTGCTATCATTTATTCGAGGTATTATCTCAGACTTTTGAAAAATAGCATATTTCTAGAACTACAAATCTTTAAGTTCATAAAACATTAATTTCTTTTCCAAGAATATCAGGAACTTTTTAAGGACTGGCAATTGTTGATATATTGGTGGTCTAGCTCAGCTCTGGGTCATTTCCGAATTTCGATTTGTATAAAGTACCCTTTTTTTTTCTCGCTCTTTTTACATAACAGAATAGTGGAAACATTCCGGACAAAAGTAAATTATTTCTAAAATTTACCAAAATGGACAAGTGAATTAACTAAGGTGAGTGAATTTTCAACCAATCATTTTTAAATCCTAGAGCAAAGCGAGAAAAGAAAAAATGGGGGAAGAGTTATCATTTTCACTAAACTGCGTTTGAGAAATGAATATTATATTCAATATTCCTTTCTTCTGAAATTGCTCTCACATGCACCCAGGTGACCGTAGTAGCGTAGTGGTGAAGGTAATGGACTCGTGGTCAACGTGTCATGAGTTCTAACCTAGTATCGCTGAAGACCCACCTTGCACAGGGGACCGATGCACGTTAAATCTGTTGAGGCTCAAACGTCCCCCGTTGGTGAGGTGGGAAGTTAGAAGAGGGAGGTGCCAGCTCAGGTGTCGTCCTCTTCACTTGAGCATGGTTCAAAATGCCGAGGTCAGTCGCCCAAAGTCCTTATGTTGCCGAATATTGCGACGTTAATATTCACTCACACTCACTCATGCACCCAGAGGGACAGTTTATGAACGTCACTCTATAAGGCAAAGCGAGGGCTATGGACAGTGGGCCTCGTCTTTTTGAACCTTAATCAAGTAACGAAGATCACACCCGAGCCGTCATCCCTCTTTCCTAACTTCCACACCACCGGGAGGTAGTGTGGAAATTAGGAAACGACAGATTGAACGTGCATCAGCCCCTTCTACACGGTGGGCCTTCAGTGAACAAGGACTCAAACCCGTGACACTCTGGTCACGAGTTCGAGACCATAAATACTACACTATCGTGGCCACATCGTGCACCCAGAAGCTTAGCTTCAAAGGCCCAGGAACAAACAAACAAACAAAATTTCCTCCTTAGAAATAAAAATTGATTTTTGCGTTGTTGCTGTTATATATACTAATGCCCCCTGATCGGCAAAGGCCAGATCAAGGCCCACGAAATTCATCATGGTAAAGGGCTAAGTGATGCCTGTCGTTAGTCGTAGCTTTGAGCACCCTACAGGTGGCAGTACGATTCGGCTCAGTTCCACGCCAATTTAGAGGGAGAACACTCTGGGGGTGGTCAGAGGCCTCCCACCTCTCTTTCCCTTCCACCAACCTCACGAGAGGACTTGCGGCGTTCGACGGCTATTTTGAGTACCCTTATGCCACGAAGGCACTATACATTTACAAACATCCATGTCTTCTCCGGGATTCGAACCCAGTCCCTACGTCACAGTAGTCAGCGTTGCTAATCACTATACCGGATGGGTGACAAAATTGATTTTAAAGAAGTTAAGTAAAAAGAAAAAAATTGAAGGTTAATAAGTAAAACTTAAAAATGGCTTTTTTCCCCCTCCCTGTCTTAATTTTTTTTTAAGTCTTTTTGAAGTCTTTTCATTTTTTTTTAACTGTCATTTTCCCATTAGCAGGGAATATTCTATAGACCTCGTAAAATTTGGCATGTCCTTTAGAAGTGAAAGAAGAAAGTAAAAATGTCTGCTACTTAACACTAAGTATTACCAAGATGCTATTTGGGTCGTACTACCATCTAAACCTGCTCGAAACTTGACGAAATCTTGCAGTATAAAAGTTTTTAAAAAAATGTTACTCTATCTCAGAACTAATTATGTTATGACAGACTGAGGATAACTACATTTCAGCTGTTATCCTTTGATCCACAAGAAAATCTTCTGTCATGAAAAAGGCTTAATTCCACTGACGAATAATTATTCGAAAAGGGATTTTATGATCGCCGATTTTTTGTTTTCCATCTCGGGGCATTTTCCCTGTAATTTGTGACAGAGATAGCCAAGTGGTTATGGTAACGAGCTCGTGGCTGGTGTGTCACGGGTTAGAATCCTGGTGCTCCTGAAGATCTGTCGTGTAGAGGGGGTTGATGCACATTAAATCTATCGTGGGCGTGATAGTAGTTTAGAGAGGGGGTTCTCGCTTAGGTGTCATCCTCGTCACTTGAGCGAGGTACAAATCACTGATATTTATGTGTCTCACAAGTGCTCATTGGAGGGTGGAAAAAATGGCGAAGTATTGTGTTCTCCGAAGAGAGCTGTTTCTGTCTTGGGGCCAGTGATGTTGATTAGAAGACTAGATAAGCCCCTGCAAACAACCACTCTGCCACCTTGATACTTTTAACCTATTCCTGGACATATAATCTGGGGAGAAATTTGCTATAATAGTATGAAACCTCTTGGGGTTATTCCACACACCCTGATTGCATTCTTGTATGTCATTCTGATGATTCAAACTGTTGCATTGTCATTTATGAACATTATTCAAAGGGTTGTTTTCCAACAGGATAACGTGCACCCTCATACCACTAGTGTAACCCAACATACTCCATAGAGAGTCGAAGTCTAGCCTTGGCCTGCCAGATCACCTGATGTTTCTCCAATCGAGTAAGATTGGGACATTACTGGATGGACAACAGCGTTCTCAACAACCAGAATTAAGTATCCTTATACTGACCGACCTAGTGCAACAAACATGTAAACCCATCTCACAAACTGTGAGTGATATCTGTTACCTATACAACACATTTGCATGTTAGCATTCAAAATTCTTGCTGATATACCGGTTATTTGAGTTCAATCATTTCACGTTTGAAATGACTCTTCTCGCATTTTACGTTGACCTGATGACCTTAAACTTCAATCAATTCAATAGACAAATGTATTGTCAAAGTTTCCTTTTAGTCTACACTAATTTTTTTCTACGTACTGTTTTTTTGTCCATCAGCGTATTTTTAAATAATTCTTCTCGCGAGTACGCGTTTTCGCCTTTATCACCACTCCGTTTCGTCACCGACGTCGTTTGTTTCATTATTCACGTTGAACTCTAAAGCAACATGAGGGTTAGTGATGACATACCTCGTGGTTCTGAACGTCGGTCAAACACAACGAGGGCGATTTCTAAGCCAGCACTCCACTCTCCAAATTTTCTCACCTCGCAAAGCGTGAGGACTTGGAGCCTAGACAGATTACAAGGGTGCCCGCTCTTCTACCTGGCGAGTCTCCATTGACACCAAGATTCGAACTCACAACTCGACAGCTCAAACGACGAGTTCGTGATTATGACCACTCGGCAACCGTGGCCACTACATAAAAAAGCGTCGCCTATCCGGTATAGTGGCCAGCGACGCTGACTGCTGTGCCATTGGGCCTGGGTTCAAATCGCGGAGAAGACATGGATGTTTGTAAATGTATAGTGCCTTCGCGGTTTGGGGGCACTTTAAATAGCCGTCGAGCCGCAAATCCTCTCATGAGGTGGGTGGAAGGGGAAGAGAGGTGGGAAGCCCTGACCACCCCAGGGTGTTCTCCCTCAAAATTGGGGTGAAACCGAGCTAAATCATCCTGTCTCCTGTTAGGTGCTCAAAACTACAGCTAACGACAGGCGCCACTTAGCTCTTTGCCATGATGAATTTCGTGGGCCTTGGTCTGGCCTTTGCCGATTAGGTGGCATTAGTAACAGCAACAACAGCATAAAAAAAAGCCCAGAACCTTTTTTTTTTTTTTAAGAACTCACAAACTTACTGACAATTTCTTTTTTCTCTTTCTGCTGTTCTTCCAGAATGATCGTTTGATTAAAAATAATTTTTTTTCCAGACGACTACAACCGCGTGGTTATGGAGGCCCAATCAGGAGTGCCGGACTCAGACTACATCAACGCCTCCTTCATCGACGTAAGTTTCTTTCTCTCTTTCATCATTCTAACCCTGCTGGTCTCAACAGAGAATCGCTTTGACAGCTTAAAACAAATTTTTCAGCCAAGATAGAAACAGGAGAGAAAAGGACTGATGCGGCTGAAATGTCTTAAGTTGTATAACTTTTCTATGCATATGTTAAGGCACATCACTGATGAGGTGTTCAAATCACATCCGGATCACCCCTGTTAAGGTGTTCAAATCACGTCCGGGTCACCACTGTTAAGGCACATCTCTGATGAGGTGCTGGTAAGGAAGGATTACTGATGTGAAGACTGTGTGTTAGGACGACATTGTGATGCTTGTTATCTAGAGCCTTGATGGGTCACTGTAGATGTGAGAGCGCACAAGCCAATTTGGAAACAAGGCTGAGAGAAAGTGAGGGAGCCTCCTGGGGGAAAGTCGTAGAGTTTTGAAATCTGTTGAAGCATCTGTGAGTTTTCCCTTTTCGTGTCTTTAAAGGCGGGATATATCCCACCTTTCAAAATATTACAACACGTGATGGAGAATCACTTCTGTTTGGACGTATCCGAGATTACTATTCAATCATTGGTCCTTGTCACACCTCATGTGGTGGACTTCGAAGCCGGAGATTGGCGTAGGAACTGCACCGGTCACTGCCGGCTGGTTAAAGGGAGGTCAAAGGTTGATTTGCCTTAGAACGTAAAGATCAGATTGCCCTGCCTTGGAAACTTTCCCACGCAAAACTACTTGGCCGTTGAGAAGTCATCAGTTCCTTAACAGGAAATCGGTCCTATGATGGAGACCACCGTTCAACTTTGAAATGGCCAGGAAGACTCAGATATTATCTGGTTATGAAAATATTTCTTTTAAATACACTTTATTCTAATTCGCTGATCATTCGGTTCAGTTTATTCAAATAAATTTTGTTCAAGCTAATTTTACGGAGAATTTTACGAGCAAATATTATTAAGAATTCTGAGTAATTAATACTCAATATTATCTTGAAATAAAACAAAATATTTTAAATCTGCATGTTTAATAGGTTAATATTACTTTTTGCTATACATTGATTTTGATAAAAACTGCAATATTCGCACGCAGAGCCATCCCTTTCTTTATAACAACGTTTCAATGACGAAATATTGGCAATTTATACACGTTGGCATCATTTTTGGCAACATTTTAGCTACTTGGTGAGCATATGGATGCTTCTCGAAATTACTGAAGATCTATGACGTCATGGTTTATGACTTAAATGGATTGTTCGAGAAAGCAGTGGAAAGTGGTATTCTTTATTCAACACATTATGCTTATTACAATGAATTTGAATTTTCGTTCTGTAACGAGACAATTCGATAAAGTCGAGTAGTTAAATATTTCTCCTGGATATTAGTTGAGTCTCGGATTTATCCAAAAGAAACCATATTGAAATGATGCAAATTTTTGTTAACACTATTTGATTTTTTATATTGCAGTCTATTTTCGGGAAACCTCCAACTCATCTTTACGAAGAGAAGGAGTCGCGGTCTTTTCATCGTAACTGCAATGATAACTGTTTTCTTCGTTTACACTCTGCCATCATTACACATAGATCACCCATTAACATTCGAAATGCAAGCCTGATTCTTCGATAAATAGATGAAATACACGAAAATCTGTTTTGTGTTTAGGAAAATTGTCGAAATTTTGAATGCAAAACACGGTTTAAATGCGTACTTAAGTATAGCAATAATTAGAAAGTCGTGAAGAAAAAGTGAAAAAAACTCATGTGCAGAAAATTAGCCATCCAAGTGAATCTATGCATATTTTTAAGGTATCTCCGCCAAAAGGAAACAGTTTTAAAAAGTGTTTTTTATCATTTTATTTATCTAACCCACTCATGCGCGAGACAATAAAGACTATTTAGTAAACATTAAGTGCAGTGGTGTCCCGTAAACTCGGCACTCTTAACGTTGAAGTCCGAATGACTCGCCAATCCATGCAGGTGAAAAAAAAATCCCATTTGCAGAACCGTTCAAGGTTTGGAACGAGTTAGCCAATTCTTTCCTGACGAAAACTCCCTGACAACGAATGGAATGAGTTGGTCGAACACAATGATACGAACACTTACTCGACCGCCTGAAAAGATTTCCTTCTAAAAATATGCAGAAGCCGATGAAAATGATTCACGAAAAGGATACTGAGCAAGGCATTATGCCCGATGCCAGGGACGTCTTGAGGCCCTGGACCCCTACATAAATGTAGGCCCCACCTATGACCCTGAAAAGTAGACAGTACTTTGCACCATAGCTCGTAACTGCAGCATTTGTGACTTTACATTCTTATGTGATTCTGAGTCGTCTCTGTACCCCCTACACAGCCTTCCAGTTTATCGGTCTGGTAGCAAATCTGCTGTTTTGCATGCGTTGTCAAATACTCGTTCAAACGGTGGCCTGAAATAAATAAATGAGAGCATGACTTAGAATCGCACAAAACGGCTCGATCGACTTTCCACTGAATGAGTAATGATGGTGTATGGTGGTAGGCCTCTGCATGGACGACCGTCATCCTGTAATAATATATGATCTTGACATGATTGCTAGTTGACATATAATTCGAAAATCCCAAGTTTCCAACAATATGTTCGGGAATAACATTTGACCGTTAAAATTGTTCGAATCCAGGGATGTCTTAAGAATTCTTGAGGCCCTGGGCCCCTACACAAATGTAGGCTTCACTTATGACCCTTAAAAGTAGATAGTATATAAGATACGTTAGCAAATACTCGTACAAACAATAATCCAAAGCAAAGAAATGTGTATGACTTACAATCACACAAACCGGCTGGACCGACTGCCTCCTTTTGACTGAATGAGAGATGACGGTGTTTGAATGTTGGTCTTGGCCTAAATATGAGCAACGGTCTTCACATGTAGCCAGTTGACATATCGGACGAAATTCCCAGTTTTTCGGAGAATACGACTGGAAATAACATTTGATCTTTAAAATTATTCGAATCATGCTCTTATTAAGACTGTTTCGAGAACGAGACGGGGCCCCCATTGGGGCCAAGTCCCTGGGCTTGGGTCCAGTTAGCCTATACCTTAAGGCCAACTGGGATGCCACGACAACTATGCCACAAGACGTCCCTGTGTCCGATGCAGAAATTATTGCTGCTGTTACAGCCGATGAAAAAATGTCACTGGACCCACCCTGTAGAAGGGATCGATGTAATAAGTCGAGTCTCAAAGTCCTCCCGTGGTGTGGAGTGGTTGTTTGGAGAGGAGGGTGCTAACCCAGGTGGTCAGTATTCTAAGACTCAAAATTACGAGGTCCATCGGCTGTAGCCCTCGTGAAGCTTTATTAATAATTCTCCCTATTCAATAAAGCGGGAGTGTGTGTGTGTGTGTGTGTGTGTGTGTGTGTGTGTGTGTGTTTTGGTGTTTTTGGGTTTTGGTGTGTGTGTGTGTGTGTGTGTGTGGTGGTGGGGGGGGGTTTTTTGTGTTGGGTGTGTGTGTGTGTGTGTGTGTGTGTGTGTGTGTGTGTGTGTGTGTTTGGTGTGTGTGTGTGTGTGTGTATAGATCACGGTGGGGACCCTCATTCCGCATAACACTATCGAGCGAATGTTGTGTCCTATAAAAGAATATTCTAGGAAAATTAATTCCCTGGAGTAAAATTTTTTCAATTTTTAAGTTCCGAAAATTTTAACTCGTCCACTTCTTTTATCACTTGATTGGAGCTCAGGAAGTTAAGTCGGTGTGATACCACCACGGCGAATAAAGAAAATCTACTCATTAACAGATCTTATCTTTGTGAAACTAATTTCCGCCGATTCTCTCAAACACTTATCCCCTAGCATCAGTTATCTATTTTTTAAAGTGGTTTTTCCCCGGGTGAAGCTGAATTTGTCTCGTTTCAGGATCTGTTCAGCGGGGGTGAAATGAAGCAGTGAAAAGTTTCCCTTCGTTGACAAAGTGTTAATGGATTCCTTCGCCTCCTGGCATGCTTTAGAGTGACGTCAAATGAAAAACGGAAGATGTAGGTCGCTTCCCCTCCCCTGCCCTGTCGGTATTTCTGTTTATTCGTGCGTTGTCTCTCGTCAACAAGTTTCCACTGGGAGAAGAGTATTTCAGCCCTGATTCGGGAAGGAATCACAAACTTCCCGTTACCGACCTTTCAGTTTATTCGTGGACACCTGTTTTTTGGCCCCTTCACCAAACAAACCTGAGCCAGTCGCAATCAATCCAAATCCCACAAATCTAACTGATCAAGCTTTGCCTTCACACCACCAACAAGTTAATACGAATCAACTTTATTTCACCTGGCTGTCGAACATGGATGTGTTTTTAATGTTTTAAGGATTATTTTTTTTCATTTAATTTAAAAATAGAAAAAAAAAAATATAAGAATGGTTTGTTCATATATTTTCCCTAATAGTATCAAGTGTGTGAAGTTATAGTCTGAAACAAAGTAAAAAAATTAAAAATATTTTAAAAAAATTCAAACTTTTACAGATAACATATCTAATGTTTTAAATAGGCATTTCAAATAGATTACTACTTTTTTTAATCATAAACTTAAAAGGGTTTTTACTGGTTTTTAATGTTTCATCAAAAAAAAATTTTTACTCCTTACATATTTCCAATTACATTTTTGCTTGCATCTAACATATAAAAAAAAAATTGCGTGATCTATGTTGTAAAAAAAATGGAATTTTTTTTAAAAAATTAAACTATCGACAGTATTGTTTTTTATTTTATTTTAGCTTTTGTAAACTTTTAAAATTTTTTTTCCCCCCAAAAATTTAAAATAAATTATAAAAAATTGATCTCTGAAACTGTTTTAAACATCTTACTAAATTTTTTTGTAAACCTCCCTCCCACAACATTTTGCATTAAAATATTACTAAACAAGAATAAATTTTTCCATTTCAAAAATTGAATAAAAAAACATGAAAACTTATCTGAAATCGGTTTCTTAAATAGACACTTTATATGATATATATATATATAATCACTAATGAAATAAAAATAAACACACTCTTTATTTAAATTCACTCTTTCTTTAAGAAATTGCAACATCCATCGACCCCGACTGCTGATGCATGATTGAAAAAAATTGACCTGTTGAATCCCCGGGAAAAGAGATTGATGACGTATTGAACCGGTTTCGACTGTGTGAAGGCAGGAACCCGGGTTTTAGGGATATTTGAGCGGGAAATTACAAGGCGATCTTGTTTTAATCAGATTCGCTGTGGTTCATGCTGATTGCGATTGTGACTGGGATTGGATTCGTTTGGTGTGAAGGTAGCCTTAGGAAACACTGTTAACAAGAGGATGTGTACATTGTTGCGGCAGTGTGGTAGCGTGCCCTCCTCGTAAACCTAAGGTTGCGGGTTCGATCTCGGCTGGAGTCGATAGATTTTCTGGATACGAAAATCATACGCACATGTGTCATATAATTATGTGCAAGTAAAACATCGCTTGAGTATCAATTTGACTCTAGTACTCTGAACAAAATTAAATCATGGCAATATTTAACATCCGACGAGAGTCTGAATTGAATTATGAGAGTTAATAAAAAAAAAGAAGATTGCAAGTCGAATAAAGAAATATTAATTAACAATAGACAGAAAATACAAAAAAAGAAATTCAGAGCCATATGTGTCTATAACATTTCGACATAATCATCAAGTCTGTTTAGGCATTTATCAGAACGCAGAACCAGCTTGTAGAAATCAGGTCATTGTCCATTGAGCCAGGATGTTTTCACAGCACTGTCTTGGAATATCGCAGCACATCAGAAACGATATGCTGCAAACTACTACAGATCAGTACCAGCTCTGACGAGATTTCACTCAGAGTTACCCTTCAATTATTTTGAATCATTTCTTCAATTCGTCTGTGAACTTGGCTGGCCGTTCCCTGCCATATTGCGGTTTCCGACATTCTGTCTGCCTAACTGAAAAGAGTGACACCATTTCGCTACATGTTGTCTGTTCATTGCATCTTCGCAAACTTCTATAATTTGATTGTGAATGTCCGATGCGGACACATTCGTTGCCCATAAAAATAGAATCACGGGCTCGCACTTCCAAACGAGACCAATTTCCTAAGGGTCTTGCCATTTCAATCGTCCTGAACCGTCTGGGAACTTTCACTGCTTAACCGCAAACCAGCTGTATGACAAGTAATGACATTTGTCTTCACTCTGGAGAAACAAAATTTCTCCACAATGTGTAGTTTTGAAATGCTGCGGCTTGTAACCTTTTTTTTTCTGATCATCCCTCGTAAAAATACAAACATAGAATTTTGGTAGCAGGAGCCCCCACTAGATGTTGCCACCAATGAAAGGGCTCCCACTCTTGGGGCTTTCCGTGTCTGTAACTGGCTTAGCTCTGCCAAAATGGAGCTTATTTGAAACAAAGATTTTTGCGCTCAGTGAGAGCTTTTACTTTTATCCATTTTCTATGATAAATTGTAATTTGCCATTTGAACAAGTCCACTTTCATTGCTACTTTGGGAATTAACCACTCACAGCATCACAGTAGGGGCCACCATCGTGTGCGATAGCTGCTAATCGCTACTTGATGACAGTCTTAACTTTATGATTTGTGACGTCAAAAAGCACTGTCAGATCGTACCCAATGACAGGCGACGGCAAACTTTTAGAGAGAAGAGCCAAGCTGTGAAGAAAAAAAGATAACTGAGGTATCAAAGAACCAAATGCGCATTCGCATGAGAGGAAAGGGAGTCTCCAATAGCAGTCGCTATCGAGACTGTAGCACTTCAATTAGCATTTTAACTTTTAATATTTAATAACATTTAATTTATAATATTAATTTATGATATTAATATTTTGAAGAATAGAAACAAGGGATAATCGGATGGTGCTTGGTTCGGGGAGTACTGTGGATGTGACAGAATTCCTCCCTCACCCCTCCTTTAGCTCTGTGAGTTTCTGACGACTTCCCAAAGCAGCATGTGGCCTGGCATTATCATGAAGCAATATGATGCCCATCCTACTGAACATATTCGGTCTTTTTTCTTAGTTCTGTTTTAAAATTATCTAATTGCTGCCTCTCCAAATTTAGCTTTCCTCATGGTTTCAACAGCCCAAAATAAAATGGTCCTTGTATGATCCACCGTCCACACAACTTTCTCTTGCTTTAGCTCAACTTGGATTTAGAGGTTGAGGGGCAGAATTTCCGGATTCACAATATGCCCTTTTCCCTACGATGTTTTTATGGGTAATTCACTTTTTATTCCCAGTTATCATTCGGTTCAAGATGAGTTAAATTTTGTTCCGTTTAAGCAGAGATATACATGGGATGACACGATCGTTCGAATTCTTTTCGCCTTATGTGTGTGTGGCTCTCATCTCAAACATTTCTACACCAATTTTAGGTTCCGAATAGGTATCGAAACGGCATTTTGAGCTAAATCAAGCCTTTTTGCTATGTCCAATGTTGTCATGAAAAAAAAGGATTTTGCTGTAGGAGTGAGCAGTGTTCAAAAAGGTCGAAATCACCTGCTTAAAATTTTTCGAATCAATTTCTAGAAAAAAACCAACGAACCAACTTCTGCATATGCGTAAAAAATAATAGGGAAAATTTTTGAATTTTCGTGGAAAAATTATATATATATATATTAAATTACTAACTAAAATTATCGAAAAATGAAGAATAATTTTTAGTGGAAAATTTTATTTATTTGAACATCGATCTTTTTTTTGTTTTCCTTTTGCTTTGGAGGAATCACAATGTTTCAGGAATATTCAATGACATATATAAATATTCGTTCATTAATTTATTTTTTAGTTTAATTTAAAAGATTCTTTTTTCTTACTTAATTTATTTTTTTGTTAAAATTTCCCTTTTAAAAAAAAATTGTTTTTTAAAGTATTTTAAGTTTTAAATTTTTAAAATTATATATATATATATATATATATATTTCAAATTTTATAAGCGTGCTGAAATGTCATGCTGTTTATTTTTTTTTTTTTCTTTTCGGGCTTTTTGAAACCCAACGCTTACATCGCTGCTCGGGGAAAGCCCCTTCGCTTCCCCCACATTGTTTCCCCTTAAGGGTAGTTTTAAACTTTTGATGAAAAAAAAATTTAGCCGAGTGTTTTATCTTGTTAAAATTTTTTCAATCATTAATAAAATACTTTTTATTATTTCTCAAGTTTTACATTTTTAAACTTTTTGGGATATTTGTTTAATAAAATTTTTTTTTCAAATATTAATTCTTTGAAATTTCATTGATTAATTATTGTTAAGGTATTTTTTGGGGGGCCCAAAAATAATGTCGTTTTGCGCATTAAAAGTCTTTCCCGTTTTAGGTTCATTGCGTTTTGGGAAAGTCGTCCCAGCATTTCAAAGTTAAAGTGACTTGCTTGTTGTCAAACCAAAAAATTAAATTTTCTTTCCCTTTTTTTGAGAGAAATATAGTCAAATACCAGAAAAATTTTAATCCACCATTGCATGTTTTTGGGATTTTCCCAAAGGGTAGTAATGAAACAGTTGCTACCAAAACATTTGAGATGTTTACCCAAGGGCCCTTAGATGTTCGTAAATCCCAAAGGGGGTTTTTCAAGTTCAGATCGGTAATTTCGATCTTTCCGACTAAATCGATCGGAAGACCAACAACTTTTGACAATGACGTTTTGGGCTCAAGTGGAAACAAATCCTTAGACAATCGAGGAACTGTCAAATGCTCTTAACCAACCTTGGTCGACCATCCAAGAGCGTTTGCAACAGATTGGTAAGACAAACAGAGCAGGTGTTTGGGTTCCACATTATCTGTCTGAAAAACAGAGCTAACCGATCTACGACATGCAACTTATTGCTTCAACGGTACAATATAGAACCGTTTTTTGATCGCTTGATCATTGCAGATGAAAAATGGGTCCTGTATGATAATCCAAAACGGAAAAGACAGTGGCTCTCTTCGAATGAACCGCCACCAAGGACTGCCAAGCCAGGTTTACATCCAAAAAAGGCGCTTTTGTGTGTTTGGTGGAGTATTCATGGAATCGTCCATTTTGAAGTGCTTAAACCTGGAGAAACTGTTAATGCAGACCTTTATTGTGAACAATTAGATCGACTAATTGAAAAGTATCCAGCGATTATCAATAGAAAAGGCGTTATTTCGCAATACGATAATATGCAAGACCGCACTGCGCAAGAAAAACGCTGTAAAAAAATTATTGGATTGGGGCGAGAGGTATTGTCTCACCCACCATACTCGCCTGATATTGCACCAACGGATTTCCATTTATTCCGTTCAATGCAACACTTCTTAACAAACAAAACGTTTCAAAATTTGGATGATATGAAAATGCCATCTCCAGATATTTTACTGAAAAACTAATTGATTTTTATCGATCCGGCATTGAAAATTTGCACACTAGATGGCAAAAGGTTGTTACCAACGAGGGTGATTACATCAATGACTAAAAAGAAAAACTTGTAAGAGATTTATTTATTCGAATTTACTGTAAAAAAACGACATAATTTTCCGGTCCTTCTAATATTTCAGTCAATATTATTTCTCTAGATGGCAGCACCATTGGATAAAACTTTAGTTAAATTTGTGATGAAGATTTAACTTAACCTGAATAATCATACGCTAGTTAGTCAGCATTCCTTTTACACTGGTTTTAAGATAAATTCTTATGTATTACATACAATTTTTATTAAAAAATGTAATTACAAATTTAATGTTGTTAAAAAGCTTTTAATGTTAATTTAAAAGGTGGTTTTGCCACTTAATAGAGTGATTCTGTCATATGTATATAACTATTTATATCAATTGTAATTATTTAATAATATATATATATATATATATATATATATATATATATATATATAATATATATATATATATATATATATATATATATATATATTATATATATATATATATATCATTTGTTTTTATCTGAAAATTTTACGCTGAAACAACATTCCATTCAGATTTTTTTTTTGGTAATATAAATTTCCATTCGGAACCTCGAATTTAAATAACTGACCATCAGGCATCTGCTTTTATCTGGAAATCGGATTTTCTACGGGACAGAGGGGTATTCGTGTTATTTGTTTTAAAGTATGTCATAACGCTATTTGTTTCCAAATTGCGATCAGAATAATTTAGTTTAATAAGGATATTTAAACATATCCTGAATATCATGCTCTGCTAACAGGATTGGGCAGTTCCTGCACCATTAGCTTCTTTGCTGACACACTAACAGCTAAATGGTCACTTCGAGTTAATTCCATCGTGTTCAAACATTGCATAATCGAGATAATTCGAGCGTATTTTATACTGCTGTAATTTTCCCACTGGATTAGAAACGATCGCTGTGCCGAAATATTGGCCACGCGAGGGCGCTGCTGTGCACACCTCTGTATCAAAATTGTAATTATCGTTAGTGTGTAACTTGTATCGTAGAATGTAAGCCGCATCGCGGCAATTCGTATCTAATTTTAAACATTACTATACTTAAATTATCTCATGGAACTACTTATTGTGGATTCGATATAATTATGAACATTTGCTTCGTTTATAATTCGTCACAATCGTCATCGGTACCCGTGAGACTGACTGCGGTCCTTCGTCGTGATTTCGCAAATTTGTATAAAATATTAATAATTAAAAGTATTCTTTCATTTGCTAGTCATCAATATCCGAAACGCATATGTTTTGTATAAAAAAATAGGGTGAAAAAAAATTTGTTACCAGAAGCAAATTAGTAAAGACTTATAAAAGAGTATTATTGTGATACACACAAATACAAAAAAAAAATCGGGTAGACCAAAATCTTCTACCAGGGTACTAGCAGTTTTGCCGTTCCGGACAAAAATGGAAAACGCCGCCCCTCTCTCTAAAGCAAAAAATTATGCTTAAAAAGGATGAATTGTTCACATATATACTCCTATAGAATATTTTTTTCGAACGAAAAGGGAGCATAACAATCTTTATACATAAAAATCTTCTGTGCGTGTGTATGTGACTAAACTCCTCCTAAACGGCTGGACCAATTTTGATGAAATTTTTGTCTGTTCCAGTGGATTCGAGAATGGTTTAGATTCACAATTCGGTCCAATATCGCAATTAGTTAAAAAGATATTAATTAAAAGCATTCAACTCAGTATTCACTTGCATTGTTGTAACAACGTTATTGTCATAAAAATGACGTAAGTTGGCGTCAAAATCGATTTTCACCAAACGGGTTTAACAAGGACTTTCATTTTTAAAAAATGCAGACGAATCATGTTTTTAGCTTTTATTAATATCTTTTCAAATAATCTTTATTATAATTCTTCTGTGCATATGTATGTGACTGAACTCTTAAAACGGCTGGATTGATTTTATGATATTTTTATTGTGGGTCAATGGATTTCGAGATTGGTTAAGATTCACAATTCGTCCAATATCGCAATTAGTTAAAAGATATTAATTAAACAAACACAATTGTTTTACCCATGTTTTCTATCAAATCAGAAAATATAAATACAGAATCTGTAAGATTATTCTTTTCGCCACGATACGGTATATATCTTTTATATGTAATTCCTTCTTGCGTGCGTATGTGACTGAACTCCTCCTAAATGGCGACCGGATTTGGATTATATTTTTGTGTTTGTTAAAGGGGTGGATTTGAGAATGGGGTTTAGATTCACAATTCGGTCCAATATCACAATTAGTTGAAAATGCGCCAAAATTATGTAAGGGCGCGCGATTGTTCATAAAAAAAATCATGGGTACTATGCTTGAGGCAACTATTTTGAGCCGCAAACTTCAAGGTGAAGTTCAAGGTTCTACCATAGGTCCCAATGATTTTTCAGACTCATGTACCCATTCAAATGTTTGCAATTTCCAATTCGCTTGACATTTGCTATGACCATTAATAAGTCACGACAATTTGTGGCTTAGATTTAGAAAACCCTTGCTTTTCGCACTGCCAATTATATGTTGCATGTCCGAGGTTTGGCAAGTGAGTGAATATTAACATCGCACTGTTTAGCTACACGAGGGCTTTTGGCGATGGACCATGTCATTTTGAACGATGGTCAAGTGACGTGGACGACACCTGAGCTGGCACCCCCTCTTCTAACTACCACACCACGGGAGGACGTTTCAGCTCTCGACAGATTTAGCGTGCATCGCTGCCCTACACGGCGGGTCTTTAGTGGTACTGGGCTCGAACTCGTGACAAAGCCAGCCACGATCCGATACCTATACCACTCGGCTACCGCGGCCCCCAAGGTTTGGCAAACCATCGCATTTGTTTGTTTATACCCCTCAAGAATTAACCAAAAATATTGTACATTCAATGGCATTACGATAAATTTATTTTTTGTTCATTAAAAAATATACCTGTTATGAAAATAGCTCGAGTTTTATCTTTTTACCCTTAATCAAAACAAGTTCAAGTTTCTATTCAGAATAGCTTCTATATTAAACTTAGATCATAGTAAATACATACTCACATGCAATCGATAGATCGAATCGTGGTAACTGTACATGTGATGATGTGAGGTATTGTAATAACTTTCTTTATAAAATATTTCATCAAAACGGTCCTGATAATTACAACTTATTCAAAAAAGTTTGTAATTTTCGGATTTAAGACGAGTGTACAGGACAACGTCTGTCGGGACCGCTAGTTATGAAATAGTCTTAAAAAATACAAAATAATTCAAAATTAAGAACATAATTACCTGTTATTTGAAACGAGTAAAATGTAAAGAAAGAATCGCCCATTTCAACAGGCCAATCTCTTCGGAAAAAAAGTTTATTGATGGTGGGGATCACAAGCATTTGTTTTAACTTATAGTAACAACACTCGAGACTAAAATAAAACATCTCATGAGACTATCAAGCAAAAACTCTAATTACCCCTGTACCCTTTTGGATAACTGAAACCGGACATCGTATGGGTGAAAGGAATGTCCGTTGTGACCCCACTCCTGGCTGGGGAGAAAGTTACTAGAGAAAGATGTGTAAACATATCCAATTTTATGATTTAACATGCACTCCTGCCTCGCGAACCCTGAAAGTTCAAACACAAAAGAAGACTGGAATTAAACATAGAGTACAAAATAAGGAAGTAAGATACGTTAAACAAAATACCAAATTCCCACCCAATAATATTTCAGAAAGTACATAAAAATTTTTTGTAACAAAAAAAAGTATTTCTGAAGTTGGATCCAAATGCCGCCCTTAAAATTTACCGTCCCAGGCCGGGGGCCGGTTTGTCCGGCCCTAGAGCCGCCCCTGCTTCTATGAATAAATTGTACGAATAATGGAACGTCACATTTTCCCAGTTTGTTACCCCAACATAAAAAAAAGGAGCTCCAACAAGATTCTGCGCTGTGTCTTGTACTAAAAGGGATAGCAAAGGGGAAATAAAGAGAGAGCCTTTATACCACCTGTATGTGTAATAATTGCAATGTGTCGGGCAAGTGCTGCAGCTTGCTTCTAAATATAGCAGACAAAAGAGAATTTTGGATACACTTTTTAAAAATAAATAGTACTATTATTATTATTTCTTTTGAAAAAGTATAAATAAATATCTTTACGGATGTAAAAATGTTTTTCTCTAAAAAACTATTCGAAAACGAAAATATTAAAGGTCAAAGCAAGTGCAAGATTGCAATATTCGATTCTTATCTGCAATGTAAATCTAAATCTAGAGCAAAAATAAAGAATTTTGTTTTTTTTTTTTTTCTTAATTTTTATTTTTTGATCAAAACAAAGTTCTAAAATGTGCTTTCTTAAAAAAATTAATTTTTTGATGGGTTTTTTAAAAAAATAAGTGTGCATTAAGGTGTGAGTTAAGAAAGGGGTGGCCAACCCGCGGGCTGGGGAAAAACGTCTTGAACAATTTTACGGCCTGCGAGATCCACATTACAACTTTACAATGTACGGATATTTTGTACATATTATTATTTTAACAAATAAATCCCATAACTGTTTCTATTTTATCACGTTGCTTCTGCAACTGCGAATCGTTTTTTTTTTTTCCGAAAATGAAATTTATCAAACTTAAATCGCGCTCAAACTTGTAACATCAATAACAATGCGCTAAAACACGCATTTGAGATCGACATTCAAAAACTGTGGAAGAGTTGAGAAACCATTATCTCACTACTTAAATAAATTAAACATTATTTAATGATTACATTATTATTATTATAATATCTATATGTTTGTATACAAGAAAAACAATGAAAATAATAATAATTCCATTTGTTTTAAATTTTAACTCCAAGGTAAATGTTTGTAATGGGTTCAAATCTAATATAAAGATATTTCCATATAACGAACCTCTATTTTACGAACTTTTTCCAGTAACCAAAAGCATTTTACTATTTTTTTTCGTAAAAACTCCTACTAGAGAAGTGCATTTTCTATTTAACGAACTTTTTCTCTTGTGATTCGACTTTTTTTTCTTTCTCTCTATTTTTAAAACATTTTAGGACATTTTTCAGATTATTCTCTCTTTTAGCACATTTTATGGTGATCATTGCTTTGAACTGATTTTACCAGATGCCTAACTCACCCACAGCAACGAGATAGCCATAACTTTTCAAACAAAAACTTAAATAAATTTAACATATTTTACAGTAATTAAATTTAGGGATGTATGTGGTTGTGTACCCATAAAATTACTGGTTGTAAAATAATGTATGCTTAAAATTTCTTGTAGACTTAAAATTAGGAAATGTCGTTAAAAATTTCATTAATTTTAATTAAAAAAATTTTTTTAAGTTGAAAATACAGTGTGTTGCTGAACGATGTATGTAAGTATGTGTGTGTTTTTACTTGTACTCCTAGCAGGTACTTAGCTTTACTTGTACTCCTAGCCTAAAGGCCTCGAGTAGCTGAATAGTGCGACGTTAATATTCACTCACTCACACATCAGAATTGCGCTTATCCTCTGCGCATCCATCGTTTGCCTCGAATAAATGAAGTTCCCATTGGATTAAAGCAATGGTCAAATTGTGTTAGACGGAACCCTGAGGTTCCACAGGACATAACATGGGCTTCACGAGTAACAATATAAAAATCGAGGAGAAATAAATATATATACAAAATGGATTCTAATTCTTATGAAGTTTGTATAGTTACAAGTATCTAAAGCTCATCCTATTTATTAAAACTGAAAATTTTACTATATACAATAACTTTATTTTGTAACACTCTTTAAACTTTTATTATTATCATATAAAAAGAAAAAAAGGTTTTTCTTATATATTATATTTCTACTAGATTTTGAATTTTTTATTGTTTCATCTCGGATCCCGGGTAATTTAACCTTTTGGTTTTAAAATTCGAAAACTAAATCGTTTTGTAATGAAAAGTGCCCCTTTTTTGATTTTGGGGAAAATACATCCATAATGAAGGAGAGAAACAACATCAACTAGTTTTTCATGTTAAAATCCACAATTGCAAAGAAACTCCCAAAGTTTTAGGATGCAAATTCATAAAAAGAAACGGTTTTCCCTCAGAAAATTAATGTATTCAGGATTGTGCTGTGAAATACTTTTCCCAGCAGGTTGTTGTTGAATATTAACGTCGCATTTTTTGTTCAGTACACGGGGTTTTTGACGGACCACGTCATTTTGAACCTGGTCAAGGACGGGACGACACCTGAGTGGCATCCCCTCCCAACTACCACACCACAACAAGGGGAGGACGTTTCAGCCCCACAGATTTAACGTGCACGCTTCCCTCCCGGCGGGTTTTTCTACTGGCTCGAACTCGTGAAAAGGGCCCCGCCACACCGATCCCTTTACCCTGGGCTACCGCGGTCGTATTTCTCAGCGTGAGCGGCTTCAAAAACAGAAACAAATTACCAGAATATGTAATGCGATTGCAGTTCAGCTGAATAGGCTTCGACAGTTTGTGTGAAAAAAAAGCAAGCACATATCTCAGTTTCAAAATATAATGCATAGGTAGTTGACACTTGGATCAGAAATTGATATTACTAATGAGTGAATTTTATTTTAAAAAAATTAGATTAGAATTTTTCAATAATAAATGCATTACTTTTTTTCAATTCCTACATTTGTAACTCTTCTTTTTTATATAATTAAAAATATATAATTTTTTAAATTTTCAATTGTTAATAAAAAAGTTTTTTATTAATCCATTGAAATACATTTTTTTAAAATTGTAATGGGTATATTTATGTTAATACAGTTTTTTTCCCAAAATTTAATCAGTATAAAATTTAAAAAAGGGAAAAATAGTAGCAAACAAAAAAAATAGTACACAGCTTATAGAATGGAAAATTGTTTTAGTGTCATGTAGCGCAAGGATACGTTGGACTTTAATCCAAAGGTATTTCGAAATTCCGGCGGGGGGGTTTATCCATGTTGGGGCCCTTTTATTTTTGGGAAAATCCCGGTACTACCGATAACTGTAAATATCCATTTTCCAGAAACACAAAACAAAGTAGAGAACAGCAGAGATTATGAAGGAATGGATTGAAAATGATTAATTTTTTTAAAGAATTTGAATTAAAATCATCTGAAATTTTTGCGAAAAAAAAAAAACTAATAAAATGGTATTTAGATTTAAAATCGTCTAAAATTTAAACGGATTAGCCGTGAAAAAAAAAAAACATTTAGAATGAACTATAAAACCATCTCCATGGAAACCCAAATCACCAAATGAAAGAAATTTCAAGGCAACCCTATTGCAATTTTATCGCCCAAGTTGGCAAACATAAACAACAACCGGCCTATTCCCCCATATCGAATGCGCCAAATATTATTTTTAAGATATTTTTTCTTTTGGGGTGTATGGGCGGGGCTCCCCCGAAAACACTTTCTAGTTCTAGGGATTCCGTGAGTTGAGACCACACTGGATTAAACTGCACTTGCATCGCAAAGAACAAAGCTGTACCTTCTCAGTCAACAACGTCATGTTTTCAGCTTATTTTTTTAGATATTTTAAGGATCAACAAAATGTTTAATCTTCGGAGAAAATTTTCCAGCAATAATTTAAAATTTATAACCCCCAATGCGCCCTCAAATATTCCACAATAATTTACATTTAGTGTTTCAAAAAAAACATCCACACTTCTCTTTCCCTCTCTTTTTGTCGAATGAGAATCTCCGGTTTTCAAGTTTTTTTGGGGTGAAAGTGGGCGAAAAAGAAATTTCTTCTCATTGCCATTCATTTTTTTTCGGTCGAAACGAAAAGCTCTTTGTTCTTTAATCTTATTATATACTGCATTTTTAGTGGTCATGGCCGGTGTGTCACGAGTTCGAGACCTAGTGCCACTGAATATCCTCCGCGTAGAAAGGTTGGTGCACGTTCAATCTGTAGAGGCTCAAAGTCTTTATATTGGAGTTGTGTGCTGATTTAGAGAAGGTGGTGGTAGCTCACCTGTCGTCCTCGTCACTTGACTACAGGTTCAAAACTATGAGGTGCATCGTGACGAGGACGGCACTTGAGATGGAACCCCGCTCTACAAACTTCTACATTACATAAATGCTAAGATTTAGAGTCTATAGATTTATAAATTATTCAAATTCAAATATATCTTTTTAAACCTGTAGTGGGTGACACTTAATGATAATACATTTTTTCAAATATTAATTTATTAATTCAATTAAAAAATAAATAAACAGTAACAAACAAAAATAATAGTTCAACAGCATATATAGAAAGAATAATTGTTCGTTGTGTCCCTGTAGCGCAATGGATAGCGCGTTGGACTTCTAATCTAAAGGTCGAAGTTTCGAATCCCACCTGGGATGGCCTAATTTCGGAGAATGTGATTTCTTTTTTTACTATACTATTTTATTAGAATAATTAAATTTAATAAATGAATAAATAACACAAACAAAATAATCCAACATCCTATATAGAAAGGAAAATAGAAAATTGCAAGAGGAAAATCGTTTTCTATTTTGTCACTTAATATAGTGATTCTGTCATATGTATATACATATTATAATATTAATGATAACTATTTAATAAAAAGTAACTAAAATGAAATTTTTCTTTGTTTTCCTTTGGATAAAATGACTAATTTTTATTTTTACTTTTTATTATTATTACTTGTTTTGATGTTGGGGGAACAAAACTGGGAATTTGCCGCTCCTTTACTCGCGTAGATTTCGAGAAGATTTTGTGTGTGGGGTCTACCCAATTTTTTTATAACTGTATCACTATGATAGTTTTATATGACTCTTTCCATTAATCTGCTTTTGAAACCTTTGTTCCTCCTCAATTTTTTCTATACAGAGCATATGCGTTCCAAATGCTGATGTTTATAAATTAACAAGAATACTTTTTTAATAATATTTATATAACTTTACACAAAATCGCAGTCAGTCTCACGAATGCACAGACGACGATCGCTTCCATTGTAGCATGAAAATTACAGCAGCGTAAAAAACAACTTTGCTCGAACTTTCTCCATTGTGGTCAGTTACCGAATTTATTCGATCGCGCAAGTTAGAGTTAAATTACAAAAATAGAGCAATGATATTCAAAGCATAATATAAAATGGAATTAGCAGCAAAAGTATGAAAAATGTATACCATTTGAAGTTGTTCGTTCTAAAAAAATATTTAGGTGATTTGTCATTTTAATAAAAGGACCTCTTGAATTACGTAGTTAATTAATAATTATTTTAATAAAAAGAGAATAAATTAACAAAAATTAATATTTTCTAAGTGTGTAGTCTAGATATTTAATTTTAAAAACTCTTCGATTTAAAAAAAATTCCAAAAAGTGTGTTAGAAAATAAGATAAAAGAAATGCTTACTCGTAATTTCAATATTGTTACGTAAATCGGAGTTCGCGAGGATTTTATGCAATCAGTCTTAGAGAGCAAGACAGTTTTTCAGGAGCGACGAAAAATTATTCTAGATAAACAATCCTTGAAATACAGCAACTATATCCGCAAAAATAAATCTCATAAGGCCTCCACACCTTCCACAGCTCTCAGACACAATTATCAGTGCCTAAAATACAAGTATGTTGGAGATTATTCCCGAGATCTAGCTTTTCCTTCTCAACAGTCGAAGTAATCACTAATCGCTGGTGAACTCTTCTGGGTCAAAACAAGACTAACTCAGTTTGGCGAGTGACTCCCTATTTATTGGCCTCATGGATTTTTTCGAAAACTCCGCTTGCGTCATAGATCGTGACATTAGTAGATCTTTTCAGAAATTTCCAGAAGAATCTACAAGGTCACGAACTATCCAAAATAGTCGCTCACATTTACGCCAACATTTCGCATAGTTTCCATTAAAACGCCATTATAATGTAAGGAACGGAAATGCTAGCGAATATTGCAATTTTAACAGAAATGAAATAAAACATAGAGTAATACAAAGTATTACACATCCAAATATAAATTATTTACACTATTTTAAATATTCATTACATAAAATTCGCAACATCTTCTGTTGATTTAACATGCTTGCTTCGATTCCTTAATATAATTTATGTGCTGCAGTACCGAGTGTGTGTGTGTCCAAAAAAAAGTATGATTACAATTTCAAATATTAATAACAAAAAAATAAAGATATCCACTTACGGTTTTTTTTTTGTTCCATAAAGAAACCATTAAAGGTTTTTTTACAATGCTTTATTGCACTATTTCAATGTTCACAAAATTAATAGAGCGCAACACACTGAGTCTGCTACAGCACTGTTAAGAAGCAGCGCTGTTAGGACCGGATTAATCCTGAGAAAGGCTGCGTTAGGCCGACACTAGGATGCTCGTAGGTGTTAGCCTTGATAGGTCTGTAGGTCTGAGAAGGGTCCCCTTCATATGGTTCCCTTTTGGGTCTATTTAAAGGTGGAATACGTCACGCCCACAAAAGCAACACGTGTAACAATATTCGGCTATTGGTCCTAGTCACCTGTCACGCGGTGGGTTTTGAAGTCGGAGATTGTCGTGGGAACTGCACTGGTCACTTCTCTGTCGTCTGGATAAAGTGATATCAAAGGTTGATTTGCCTTAGAACATAAGCGTCGGTGTGTCTGATCTCGGATACTTTCCCACGTGAAACTTCCTGACCGTTGAAGCGTCACTAATTCTCTAACAGGAAATGGGCTCTTTGGTGAAGACCTCCATATGTCTTTATGGGATTTCTGGCCACCTCCGTAAGAAGCATTGTAGGATCAACAATATTAATGGGCATTGTAATATGACTTTTCATTTCATCAGTGTCACCGGTTGAAAATTGGTAAACAATGTTTTCATGTATCTCTACAAGAAGTCTAATGTTATGTCTAGAGATCTGGGGGCACACTATTAAACTTCTTTCCATCCATCACCGCTGAATTTTTCTAACTTCTAAACGCCAGTGTGATGGTGCCCCATTTACGCTGTACATGGGCTGCTGATTAAAGTTTGAAAAACCATGCTACAATTTGCACTTGTTCTTGTGGTAAAGACGTTTTGAAACAAGAATGTCGAGAAACTGGGACGTTTCATCATCTAGTTCACATTTCATAAAACAGGAACTTCAATCTTTTCTTTATGGAACACAAAAACCATAAGTGAAAATCTTTGTTTGCTTATTTTTAATTAATTTTTGAAAGTGTAGTCATACTTCTCGGCCTCCCTATATTTTATTGGGTTATTAATATCGAATACATGCTATGTAGTTACACTTCTCCAATGTGCTTAAATGCTTAGTAAAAGTGGATGAAAAATTGATCCAACTTAAATTTGTAGATTGTACAAACAAACTGACGTTCGCATTATCGGCACAAACCAAACCACAATCAAAATATAGCTTTGTTCATTTCATTAAAATACATAAAACATTTTAAAGAACGATTTCCCGTCATTTTCCCTTCAAGTACCTTCTAGAAAGTGGCGTTTGTATATCATGAAGAAAGGCTGAATGATCTTGAAAAGCTGGAGGTGCGTGCCAATGTTGCAGACCTGACTGGTGCAAGGCCAGTTTTACCTCTCTTCTCCCTTGATCATAAAACAAAAATGAAGTTATGCGCATTCAACTTCAGATAATGCGTTGGAAGAGAGCGAAAGCCATCGAGAACTCCCATTCGAACTCGATTATGGAACATTTTTCTGCAAATTCTGAACCACTTTCGGCCAATCTGCTTCCGATTTTTTCCCCGCAAATGATGCCGTGGGAGCTTGAATGAGAAACGTGAAATATTATTTTACGTGCCCTCATAAAAAGTCCCTCTTAATCTGCTTTTGACGCGTTATTTCTCCCCTTTTTTGCGCTCCATATTTGCACTTTAATGTGGAGTACAACTGCGGAAATGGGTTTTGTCTTTATTATAGAAACCATCCGGAAAAATGGGAATCTGTTGAAAAAATACGGCTGGAAAAATTGGGAAAGCAATAATAATATTGATTTGAAAAATTTGGGTAAATATTTGAACTTTCCTCCTGAGAATAAATTTTTCTTTTAAACAATTTATGAAATTCCCTCCGGTATTGTGACCGCTGTAGCCTAATGGTTATGGTAACTAACTCGTGTCCGAAGTGTTCCAAGCTCGAGTCCTGGTGTCTTTGAAGACCCACCATGTAGAGGGGGCCGATGCAGGTAAAATCTGTCGAGACTCAATGTCCTCTCATGGGTGGGGTGAGGTAGTTACGGGTACAGATAGATTCGCACATATTTTTAATTAATATTGTGAGATTATTAGTGCTAGTGTTTTTAAGAAATGCGGTTTGTCCATGGGTCTGAAGTACTTCTCATCCGGGATTTTCTTTGTGGTGAAGGTGGACATTTTTTATTGAAGGCAGTAATTTAGATTCTTTAAAATATTCGTTAAAAAACAGGAATTGGAAAGGTAATGTATAATTAGTTATTTGAAAAGAAAGGAAAATGGAAAGATGATAAAAA
Organism: Trichonephila inaurata madagascariensis; assembly: GCA_019973955.1. Classification (NCBI taxonomy): domain Eukaryota; kingdom Metazoa; phylum Arthropoda; class Arachnida; order Araneae; family Nephilidae; genus Trichonephila; species Trichonephila inaurata. The sequence goes on from BMAV01009234.1 coordinate 109,136, forward strand.
AAAACCAATATTTTCTCTGTCAACCGTTGTAATGTAAGACTTAGTATTAAACCATGCTTCAAATTGTGTGTGCATATACACTGAAGAACCAAAAAAATGGTACACTTGTCTTATATCGTGTAGGGCCCCCACAAGCACGCAGAAGCGCCACAACACGACGTGGCATGGATTCGATTAATGTCTGAAGTAGTGCTGGAGGTAATTGACACCATGAATCCTGCAAGGCTGTCCATATATCAGTTGGAAAGTGAAGGGGTGGAGATCTCTTCTGAACAGCACGTTGCAAGGCATCCTAAATATTTTCAATAATGTTCATGTCTGGGGATTTTGGTGGTCAGCGGAAATGTCTAAATTCAGAAAAGTGCTTCTGGAGCCACTCTGTAACAATTCTGGACGTGTGGGGTGTTGCATTGTCCTTCTGAAATTCCTTAAGTCCGTCAGAATGCACAATGGACATGAATGGTTGCAGGTGATCAGACAGGATGCTTATGTACCTGTCACCTGTCAGATTCGTATTTGAACTTAACAGGGGTTTCGTATCACGCCAACTGCACACGTCCCATACCAACACAAGCCTCCGCCAGCTTGAACAGTCCCTTGCTGACATGTAGGGTCCATGGATTCATGAGATTATCTTCACACCCGTACACGTCCATCAGCTCGATTCAATTGGAAAAGAGACTCGTCAGACCAGGTAACGTGTTTCCAGTCATCAACAGTCCAATGTCGGTGTTGACGGGCCCAGGTGAGGCGTAAAGCTTTGTGTCGTGCAGTCAACAAGGGTACAGGAGTGGGCCTTCGGCTCCGAAAGCCCATATCGATGATGTTTCGTTGAATGGTTCGCGCAATGACACCTGTTGATAACTCAGCATTAAAATCTGCAGCAATTTGCAGAAGGGTTGCACGTCGTCAACGCTTAAGGCTTCTCGTCAGTCGTCGTTGGTCCGTTCCTGCATGATCTTTTTCCGGCCGCAGAGATGTCGTATATTTGATATTTTACCGGATATTTTTTCACGGTACACTCGTGAAATGGTTGTACATAAAAATCCAAATTTCATCGCTACCTTGGAGATGCTATGCCCCATATCTCGTGCGCTGACAAAAACACTACATTCAAACTCAATTAAATTTTGATAACCTGCCATTGTAGCAGCAGTAACCTATCTAAAAATTGTGCCAGACACTCGTTGTTCTATAGGCTTTGTCGACCACAGAGCCGTACTCTGATTGGATCCATGTCGCTTTATTTGTATACGCATGCCGGCAACATTTTTGGCTCTTCAGTGTATATATGCACACACACACAAAATACTCAACCGTTTGTGATACCACCCCCCTTTGGTGACCGTATCTTTGATTGTCAGCGTGAGCTAGATGTGTAGGGCTTACAAAAGGAATAGATATTTTAGATTCTTAATATGACTTTGTTAAGAATAGCACTTAAATGTCTAACAATTTAGATAAATTTAAATGAGTGATAATCTAAAATGAACGAACATATAGACCACTTTTTATTTTAATTATTTTTTCCCTACTCTTTTTTAAATTATTACAATCCTAATATCAAATAATAGTCCTCCCTTTAAATAAACAAGATTCAATCTCTATATGAAAATGTCTGGGCGGTCAATTATGCACCTTGTAGAAAAGCGGGTTTCAGGTAATTTTACGATAGGCTGTCAATTCACGCTTGAATCTCTTCAAACATAGCTTTCCCCCAAATTACCATCTCGCTTACAAACTTCTGTTCTTTTAAAGCTATCTTATTTGCATTTCTTGTTCACATTTCGCTTCTTGGGTTTGGTTTGGGAAAAAAGGTTGCCATTAATCTTGGTCAAAAAAAACCCAGGGTTATGTTAAAGAAAAAAACGCGTGGCCCGTCACACGTTTAAAAAGGGTACAAATTTTTTTTTTTTTTTTTGTAAAATGAGAGAAATTCTTTGAAGATAAGGAAATATTCTTCATAGTATCAGTGTACTTATAAAAACAAACACTAAGGATTTGTGTGTGTTTCACAATTACAAAATAAATAGTGAAATAGAGTGAAAACTTTAAAACTCAAAATTAAAATAAATTTCTTCCATTTCCACATTCTTCTAAGTACTATGCTTAGTTATATGCAATAAAAAACTTTACCTTTTTTTGGAACATTTTGGGCAAAAAAATTGATAAAAACATACACAAAATGCTCTTATTTATCCCATGGAACAACTTCACGAAGTTCAAAAAATTATTTTGAATTCTAGGACAGGAGGATGAGAAATGGAGCAAAGTTAAAGCCTTTACTTCGAACAAAATATTGGTATGATAAAGAAAAATAAATTAATACATATCTAGAGCAAAATGTACGACGTTCTCGTTACAAACGCTAAACAAATGAGAATTTAAGAAGTATTTTTATATGTTTCTGATTTTTTTTAAAAAACATTTCAATGAATTTAAAATCGTATCCAATAATTTATAAAAAAGTTAACTTCTAATATAAATAATGTCTCAAAATAACTTTTATTTACTTCAAGAAAGGAATAAAAAAAGCGCAGTTATTATTCCATTAAAAAGGACTGTAAGAGTTCCAAAGAATAATCGGTATGCCTAGAAAGTAGAATAAATATATTTTTTTTTGCATTTACAACTGTCTAAAATCTTTCCATTATCGGTCCAAGAGGGAGGCCTAGTTGTCCGCCGGGTGTGTCGTCGATAAAGAGATTCGGCCGCCAAAGATATCGACATAGTTGAAAAAAGGGGACATCCAGTGAATTTAAAACAAAATTCAATAACTTTTAGTAATCCAAAAGCAGTTATTTAAAAAAAAGTTAAACACTGAACCAAACAAAAATGTTCCTCGCGAAGATTTTTTTTAATCTATGGGCTATAAAAATTTAAGACTATGGAAGCGTTTTTGGGGAACACCCCTTATTTAAAAAAGTAACAAAATTATAAAATCTTTCGTTCGCTTTCCGACCAATTTTCAATTTCCTCTCTGTGAGATCAGCTGGGCGGTCTTTTTTCCAATCGAGGACTTCGAAAAATTTTCAAAATTCAAAGGAGATATTCAAGGGTTGATCTAAAAAATGGTTATATGTCGAATAAAAAAATATTTATTAACAATGCACAGAAAATACAAAAGGGATTTAAGAGGCATAGGTGTCGATCCCATTTCAACATAATCACCAAATCTATTTGGCCTTTATCAGAAAACGCAGAACCAACTTGCTTAACCCGGTTTGGTAGATATCAGGTCCATGTCCATTGAGTCAGGTCTCGGTGGATGTTTTCACAGCACTGTCTTGGAATATCCCGCACATCAGAAGCTATATAGCTCAGTCCCCCCGCAATTTCACCAGAATATCCATCGATTATTTTGAATTATTTCTTCAATTCGTGCCGTGAAGAACTTGGCCATCCGCTCCCTGCCATTTTGCGGTTTTCGACATCCTGTCTGCCTGATTGAAAAGAGTGACACTATTTCTCTACAAGTTGTCTGCTCATTACTTCTTCACCATAAACTTCCACGATTTGACTGTGAATGTCAGCTGCAGACACATTCTTTGTCCATACAAATCGAATCCCGGCTCCAAACGAGCCCAATTTCCTAAGCTTCTTTGCCATTTTAACCGTTTAGGAACTTTCACTACCTACCCGCATACTAGCTGTATGTGACAAGTAGTGCTCTCTTCAAACTGGGGAAACAAAATTTCTCCACAATATGCAGTTTTCAAATACTGCCGTTTTTTTACGTTTTTTTCTGATCATCCCTCGTACAAAATGTCCATAAATAGCGCCCAAACTCTGCACATCTAGATTCCGCAAAACTCAAACTCAGTGGCGCAAGAGCCTAAGAGGGCCAGGGTCTACTGTGTCCATCCCAGTATACGTGACCATTGAGCCAGGTGCGAACGAATGTCTCGGTCAAGTGGTCGTCTAAAGCGGATCCCCATGTTTCAGTCCCAAGCAAGCTTGGTACTCATTTATGACCCCTGCAGTAGGGATGAAGGCTAAGGGGGTTTGAGGAAAAGAACTCAGACCTGTGGTGTGGAAGTGTGACACGCTACCACTCGACCACTGGCCTATAGATTCCTCATAGGAAATACATAAAACATACCCAAAGAACTGTACTTGCACGATCCATCGCTTAAGACAAAAATACGAAAATAAGTAACACATCAACAGCGGCATATTTATAACGCCTGATGTTCAAAGTGTCCGATGTGTTTATCTAGTTAGGCTTAAGCACTCCGTGGAATGGATACATGCACAGTTCGCACCTGTTCGGTGTCCATCGAAATACAAGCAGCACGCATACGAACAACTAAGTCCGTTTGTGTAGTCACTGCGTCTCGAAACGTCAAATCCTTGAGATGACTCCATAGGGTAAAAAAATGCAACGGTGTGAAATCTGGCGATCGTGGTGGTCATACTGGAGCCTTCGTTCAATCCAGCGACCGGAGTATACCATATCCATCCAATCATGTACAGAGGCACAGAAATGTGCTTGAGTCCCATCATGCATCATTATTCATTCATCATCATTTACTGTATTTTTCTCATAAACTATGAATTGTACAGGTATAATTCCTTTGGCAATTTTATGTATTCCCAACGAGGAATCTGGCTGTGAAAATCGGACGCTATTTTTGGGATACCCAGTAATAAGTACGTTCAGTATGAAACTCTTAAATGCAATTTATGCATTTAAAGGTTTATCGAACCAAGTTTTGCTCTTCCACCATGTATTAGGGATGTGTGATTTATTTCATAGACACGTAATTATTTTTAAAAGCATCATGAGAGTTAGAACAGAAACTTCTTCAGTTGAAGATTGAAATTTAATTGTCTCGATTATAGACAGAATGAAATTTGTTTGGATAAATGTTTGCGTATACAGGTTGATTCGCTACCAGACCTACAAACTTGCAGAGTGTGTAGGGGATACTGAGACGACGCCGTTGTTGCGAGCAGTGGTGCAAGGAAGGAGAGAAAAGGAACAGAACAGCAACACATTAATGGGAAAGAAAACATTTTATTAAACGGTTGTACCAGAACAGGTGTTCGAAATTACAACCAGAAGTCGTCTGGTAAGTCTGGCAGAGATGCTGCATGGGATTCCTGACGTTCTGGAAGATTCTTCCAGGCAGTCTTGCTGCAGATGTTGCGGAACGAAAGGTTTCGTGGAAGTCGTCATTTGCAATCCCAAACAGTAGGATGAACTCTTATTCAAACGAGGAACTGCCGACATGCTGATAGTGCAGCGTTTCTCAAACTGTGGAGCTCGTCCCTCTAGAGGGGCGTCATAGCTTACGTGGGGGTACGAGCACATTGAAAAGTCGAAAATAAAGATTATTTAAACAAATATTAATTTACTGAAAGGAAGCAAAACAGAGAGAGAGAATAAATTCAGACATTATAAAAAATAAAACACACATTTACACTGACAAGGAGAGGGCACGACTAAGGGAATTCATTTGTGGTCGAGACTTGGTGTAATAGTAGAACTCCTCTTTTAGCGTGTTCAACCCTCAATGTAACTCCTCAGAATGGCCAGTCAATTCGGAGAAAAAAGTCTTCGAAATTCATGCTTAGCTTTTATACAATTAAATTTCAATTTCATCCAACGATTTCGTAGCTTGGTTGATATATCGTCTGCATACTATGCGCGAGGTCTGGGTTCGATTCATCGGTCAATTTTTTTTCATTTCATTGAATTATTTTTAAAACTAAATAAACTTATTTATATGAAAGGTTTATTAAATATTAAATGATATTTTATGTAATTATATATATATATATATATATATATTTGTATTTTATAAAATAAAAAAAATACTGTAACTATAAATATTTATATTAAATTTAATAAATATATTTTTATATTAATAAATAATATAATAAAATATATAATAAATATTAAATGATATTATACATAAAAATTAGTTACAAACTGTTTTATAATGTGAACTAAAATATACTATAAATAAAATATTTTATATAATATAAAATAATTTATAAAGTATATTATTATTAAAAGAATTATTTTATAATTAATATAATAAAATGTCTTTTTTTATATATTATTAATTTAATTATTTTATAATTTTATAAAACATTTATTAAGTCCTTTTTAAATAAACTTAAATAATTTTAAAAAGTGTATTTTTTTAAATAATTAAAAAAAAATTAATAATTATTTCAATAATAAATAATAGTTTTAATAATAAATTAATAATAATTTTAATAATAAATTAATAATTATTTCAATAAAAATTAATAATCATTTTAATAATAAATTAATAATCATTTTAATTATAAATTAATAATCATTTTAAAAATAAATTAATACTTTCAATAATAATTAATAATTTTAAAAATTAATTAAAACTTTCAATAATAAATAAATAATTTTAATAATAAAGTAATATATTTAATAATAATTCTTATTAATAATAATTCTTATTAATAATTTTAATTATTAATAATTTTAATTAAAATTATTTTAAATAATTTTAAATAATAATTATTTTAAATAACTTTAAATAATAATTATTTTAAATAATTTTAATCAATAATTATTTTAAATAATTTTAATTTTAATTATTAATGTTTTAATAAACATTAATAATTTTAATTATTAATGTTTTTAATTAAGAATTATTTTAAATGTTTTTAACTAAGAATTCTTTTAAATATTTTTTTATTAATAATAATTTTAAATAATTTTAATAATAAATAATTTAAATAATAAATTTATTTAATTGTTTTTACTTTATAAAATACAAAATAATGACTTAAAATATCATTTAATATTTAATAAACCTTTCATAAATAAGTTTATTTAATTTTAAAAATAGTTAAATGAAATGAAAAAAAATTGACCGATGAATCGAACCCAGACCTCACGCATAGTATGCAGACGATATATCAACCAAGCTACGAAATCGTTGGAGGAAATTGAAGTTTAATTGTATAAAAGCTAAGCATGAATTTCTAAGGCTTTTTTTCTCCGAATTGAATGGCCATTCCACGGAATTACATTGAGGGTTGAACACCTTAAAGGAGTTCTTCTATTACACCAAGTCTCGTCACCAAATGAATTTCCTTAGTCGTGCCCTCTCCTTGTGAGATAATATACTTATAAATGTATCATTATTGCACAATGTATTTGATAATTAATTTATCAATACTTCATTAAGAACAATAATTAGTGGCTCCCATGGGCTATTTTTGCACAGCAGTTTTTCAAAGGAAAGCTAATGTTAGATATTGATACTCTAAAAGCTTTTTTTATATTTAGCTGAGATTTTTTATTTTTGTCTTCAAAGTATTCCCGGTAGGATATCCGGTTTTACAAATGTAGGATATTGGGAATGGAAAATTAGACTTTAGAAATGGATGATTGAGAAAATAAATATTTAATTTAATTAAAAATTATTTTGCAATCTGTTCCAGTTTAGAAATAAGAAATAAAAAGTAACACACTATTTAACCTATCGCTTAAAAATAACATATACAAAGTTTTTCTTATCTTGATAATTTGTACGGGTTATAATTAAGGTTGCATTATAGCTTTAACGTCAAAGTACATTATTATTGCATTCAATACTTTGTTATTGTATGGGGGTAGCATTGACAATTATGATTGAAAATTGGGTCGCAAATATTGAAAGTTGGAGACGCACTGTGATAGCTCATGGAAATGCGAATTGAAACAGGCACGCCGCTCTGCAGTTATACCAGGAACGTTACCCTAACAGGGATGTCTCATCACAACCTTCGCAAGTGTAGACAGAAGATTACGCGAGACCGGTTCTTTAACGAGTTAACTGGTTCTTTTTGTTGTACGAGACACCCATTCTTAAAGTTGAAGATCCCATCACTCGAATATCTGTAGCTGCCGGGAGGGTACACGACATGCCAGGAATCTTCCATAACATCAGAAATTCCATGCAGCGCCACTGTCAGGCCTGCCAGGTGACTTCTGGTTGTAATTCCGAACATTTGTTGTAGTACAACCTTTCAATAAAATGTTTTCTGTCTCAGTAATTTGTTCCTGTTTTTGTTCTTTTTCTCTGCTTCTTTCGCAACAACGACATTTGCGACCCTGCCTTCCTACGTGATTCCGAGTCGTCACTGTATCCCCTGCACGCCCTAAAAGTTTCACGGTCTTGTAGCGAATCTCCCTGTATATTTGACATTTCTTTTTATTTGTAATCATAATACACTTTTATCAAGAATATTCCATTTAGACAAACGACGACAGCTGGATTTGAGCCATAATCCAAGAACCATGTTTAAATTGGTTTCAAAAATGATAATATTTTTAATGCATATATATACTTTATAAAAATTATGAATCAAAAATAGAACGAAGGAATTGCATCGATAAGCGTTTTGTAAAACTCAGATTGTGGGTGAGTGAGGAGACTCGCTCTATAAACTAGGACAATCATCAGACTTTTGGACAAGGCAAAAAATATTGTTGCAAATTTTGTGTAATGAACGCTTAAAATAGTGTAAATAATCTATATCTGAATGTGTAATACGTTTATATTTATACTTTCTGTTGTATTTATTTTATTCTAATATTCGCATGCAACGCCGTTCTTTGCAGAACAATGCGATTCATTGAAAACTTGGTGAAATGTTGGCGATAGATCCATGTAGGCATCATTTTTGGCGATCATTTTTGACAAGTTGGCTACCATATGGATGTCTCTGGAAATTACTGGAGAAATCTACTAATATCACGATCTATGACGTAATCGGATTTTTCTTGAAAATTCTTTGCAGGCTATAAATAGGGAGTCGCTCTCCAAAACTGAGTTAGTATTGTCTTGACCGTTGAAAAGTTCATTAACGATCAGTGATTACTTCGGCTGTTGAGTAAGACGAGAGTGCTTGTTGATAACCTTTAACATACTTGTATTTTATACACTGATAGCTGTATCTAAGTGCCGCAGAAGGTGTGAAGGCTTTCTGAGACTTATTCTGCGAAATCTGTTGCTATATCCTGTTTTTCAAGGATTGTTTTTCTAGAATAACTTTCCATCACTTCTGAAGAACTGTCCTGCTCTTTCAGACTGATTGCATAAAATCCTCCAACTCTACGTAACAATTTATTTACTTCCCTTGTTTCTAGGGTAACCTTTGCTATTGAGTTAAAAGTAGCGAAACTATTGTAATAAAAATTGTTGCTAAAAAATAAAACTTATTTATTGTAAAAAGGCTTCAAACATTAAAAATTTTACATTTTATATAATAAATACAAGATGATTATAACTTAACTTCCACTTTTAAAATGCTGTTATAATAGAAGAACAGGTCAGAATGATTTTAAATTTCATCTGAATGTACTTAAAGAGGAAACAGTATGGCATAAGAACAAAAGTTCCAACGTGTATCAATAGATGGCTTTGTAAGCGGAATAACGAAAGTGGATTCGGCTACGTTGCATTTTGAATCGCATTACGGTGGTTTTGGCATGAGTTGTGCTCCCCATAAATCATTCTGTTCAATGTGTATGATGGTTTCAGTTTTTTGACAAAAAAAAATGACTGTCAAGTCATTCAATACCAGTTGGAGAGATAGTAAAAAGACCTTCCACCACGGCAAGGTCGTACCTCTTTGGATGGGAAAAATCGGTTTTTAATCGTCCTTTGATCAAAAGCTGAATAAAAAGCAACAATGAAAACCCCAATAATTTTTTTTCTCATGCCAAACCGTTTTATTTTGTTTATTTATTTTCCTTCCTTTTTTAAAGTAGAAGAAAATGATTTTCTGCATTTCCGAAATTCCTCCCCTCTATTTCTAACTGGCTTGATGCTGCAGTTTACAAAGACTGTAACTCTTGGGAAAATTAATGGTTGCTTGAGAGCTAAGAAATTAAATAATTGATTTATTTATGTCACAGCTATTAAATATACAGTATATACTGTAAAAAAAGTTATACAGAAACTATTAATTATTACATTAGTTCAGAATGTGTTATTTGTGAGACAGGAGGCAACACAACCGTTCTCTTTGGTGTTTTTAACAGACTGTCTTTCCACTCTGTTGGAATGGTTCGCTTCTGACACCTCGCGAATTACACTCGGGGTTTCGCCTCGCACGTGTGGAATCCAGCAGAAGGACGTCCTCTTTTTGCAAGAATCCCACCGAGTGGTACTTTTCAATTATTCAAAACCATAAAAAGCACATGTGAAATAATTCGGGAAAGACAGATTGCACAGTGTAAATTTTCAGTGCCCGAGCTACACTCGGGATGAGCCAGGATGGTACGTTTCGTTTGCTGGGAAGGGATTAAATCTTTTGTTTATGCACTGAGAATACTTTAAAAAAAAACTATTCTGACCAATGGCGTAACAAAGAACAAATTTGTATATGTAAAAGGCATTTGCTATTAAATGGTGATGAATATTTCAACCACGATCTATCATAACGATGACGTCAAGTGGCCACGGTAATCTAGCGGTTATGGTCACTGACTCGTGTCATGAGTTCGAGCCTAGTGCCGCTGAAGATCCGCCGCTTAGAGTGGGTCCTGCGCATTAAATCTATCGAGGCTCAAACGTCCTCCCATTGGCATGCAGTGGAAGTTAGGAAAGGGAACCATTTCCGGTGTCGTCCTCGTCACGAGGTCCGTCACTAATAGCCTTATTGCATAACGTAAATATATCTCTGACTCTCTTATCGGCAAAATGCAAGAACTGTGTTTTTTGTGTTTTTCAGGCCCCAACGAACACACGCTCGCTGACTTCTGGCGCGCTGTTTGGGAACAGAATTCTCACGTCATCGTCATGCTCACCAAAGTGTTCGACTTCATCCGGGTAAGCCTCTCCTTTTCCCGTTAAGGAATTCTTTCAAATGAATAACGAAGGATGAAAGTCAAATTTTGACTTTATTGGCTCAAGTATCGAGAAAAGTAAAAAAACATCAAATTAGCATGATTCGTAGTTTTTGTTTCACTCGATGCGAAAAAGTAAATAATTTGATTAGTTTTCTAGATTTATATTTGTGTTATTTTCTCTGTATTTGTAACGTTGACACTATTTTGTTTTGTTGACTTCCATACTATGTTATTTTGGTTGGTGATAATTTTTTCTTAATCTTTATCGTTCCTTTTTGTTCCTAACCATCTGTTGGTAGAAGAAATTTACTTAATTTCGAATTCCTCAAGGAATTATGTATTTCATTTTCTATTGAATCGAGAAATTTAAAGATAGATTTCAGTGTTGAAATTTAAGAAAAAGAATATATAAGGTGTATCAGTACAGCAGTGGAGCTTTCAGGACAGAAAGAGTACACGTAGACCAGAGGTGGCCAACCCGCAGCACGACGAAGTTGTAACAGTGGCACGCAAAGATTTATTGAAAAATTTTAAAAATTGAAAGTTAAAGTTACAATTTTATATTGAAATGCGGTTATTGGTTATGGTAATAAATAAATAAATAAAACTCTCAAAATTTATTTTAAATACACTTTATTGAATTACAATAGAAAATTATCATGTAGAGAACACTCCCTCTTGTGCGCTGGTTTTCCAAAGGAAATGCACTCACTAGGTTTTGGTATTTGAGGGAGTACATATCTGAAAGAAAACAATAAACTGCCCCGTGAGTGCTTGCTACTCAAGAATGAAGATTGGCTCTATAGGATTTGGTTTTTCTTACCGATATTATGGGACATCTAAATGATTTAAATTTAAGATTATATACAGGGAAAGGATTGATTTTTACCCTAGTTGGTCATGCATTTTTCTCTTTGTGGGAATACATTTTTACTTTTTTTAATTCCTAATATTAGCTCCCACTCTCTCTATATATATTTATTTATTTATCTTGGTGAAATTTTCAATCGTTAATAAAATACATTTTAAAGCGCTCCATTGAGCTGAAATTTTATATACATGATTATTTTGGATGACAATCAATAATTTAATTATAAATAATAAAAATTAATGGATTAAAACTAATTATTTAAAGAACAAATACAGCCACGTTGGCATCATTTTTGGCGACTTTGTGTCAAAACTTGAAAAGTTTTTTTCCCCTCGCGTTTTAAAGCATTTAGTTGAAATGAAATTTTATATACGTGATTGTTTTGGATGACAATACGATACTTTAATGATCATTAATAAAAAAATTACACTTAATGTTGTGATTTTGTCCTATGTATACATATATGTATATTAATTATAACTATTTAATAAAAAGTAGCTAGAATAAAATTTTTCTTTGTTGATCTAAGTAGCATTTGACTTAAATTTTTTTTAAATATTACTTGATTTCTCTCGATTTTGGAGAAAATGAGTTAACACATTTCATATTTAATGCAAGAACTATTTACAAAAGTTAATAATGCTCCGAGCTATGATATATTTAAAAATTTAACGTCCATTTTACAAGATTAATTCCGTGGTATGTTTGATTATTTTCAAGATGATTAAAAAAGTACTCATCTTTTCATAAATACATTTTTAATTTCTCTGCAAAACGTTAATTGTTACCCACCTGATACCTAAATCCAAATCATTGACCTACAGCATCATACTACGCTGAATTGTAAATGAGATGAATTTATTTCAACTTTAAGTGATCTATATTATACTGAATTGTAGAAATTTGTACCAACAAGCAATTTTTTCCAAATTTACGCGATTTGGCTGTAAGATATTATTATAAGTTTGGAACAGCACATGTTTGTCAATAAATGTTTTTTATAATAAACATAATAAAATCAAAATGTTGCTCAAAATTTACTGATATGCACCAAAAACAGTCTAATTTTGTAAGTCTCTTCAAGAACTAATCCTAATAGAGATCACACACTTGATAAGAAAACTACAAATTCAAAAGCCATATTAAGCAGTACTGGTTGCTTAGTGATTATTTTGAAGTAAATGTTTCAAGCTACTAATTTCTACTTTATTCTTAACCTAACTGATTGAACTTTAAAACGTTTATTAACAGTGAAACTTAAATGTTTCCTTCTGTCTTATTTATTACATTATTTTTTTAATTTCCACTACTTAGACATATAAAAAAAAGTTATATTCGCGTAAAAATCCCATAAGAAGCCTATAAGTAACATTTTTTCACTTTTTCTACATCTTCTTTTATTGGAAAGGTATGAAGTGGCACGTGTGATTATTTTTTATCAGATAATGGCACTCTACCCAAAAAGGTTGACCACCCCTAACCTAGACTCCGTCTGCCAATTGGATGGGCAATGAAGACGTTTTTAAAGGTGCGGTCTTCGTCCATTCTAACATGGCCTGCCTATTTAATTCGTTATACACGTACTTTGATGGAGTTAACGCATGTCAGATTCCTTATATGAGTGATAGAGTTCCAAATTTGATCTTCTTCGCCATGTTCCATTTTCCTGAATTCCCCCAAAATAAATGTTAAAATCTCCCTTTCGTAGATACTTATCATGTTCTTGTCTGTTCGAGACATGAACCAAGTTTCACATGCATAAGTTAATACTGATCTCCTAAGACTTTTACACAATAGAACCTTTGTTTTTCTTTTGATTACGTTAAATTTTATAGATTTTCATATTCCATTAAGATATGTATTAGCTACAATAATTCTCTTTTGAATTTCAGTAGTACAATCGTTCCTATTGTTAATTTTAGAGCCTAAATAAGTAAAACTGCCAACAGCTTCAAAATTATACTCCTCGATTTCAAAGTATAGGAATTATTAAAACATGATTTAGTGCAAGGCACATGTATTTGGTATTATTCTCATTAATTCTCATCCTGGTGGCCTCTTTCTCTAAAGATAAGAAGGCTTGTCTCATAGTGCGATGGGTCCAAATAGCCTTGCGGGCCACTTCGAAAAAAAGCATTATAATCCTGCGGGCCACACATAAAAATGTCTAACCCTTATATTAGATTTGAACCAATTACAAACATTTATTGGAGTGAAAATTTAAAACACAATGAACTGTCATTATTTTTCATATATACAGACATTATATTGGAACATATATTATATTGGAATGTGATCAAATAATGTTTAATTTATATTTAAATAATGAGATATTTGTTTCTTATAATTCTTTCACTTATTTCTTGCAAGTCGATCTCAATGAATGTATTTGCACATCGTAGCTTATGTTGCAGGTTATCGTCCCATAAGTTTGAGCGCGATTTATGTTTGATAAATTTTGTTTTCGAAAAGAACTATTTGCAGGAGTAAGTTAAAAAATAGGTACATGAACCATGCATGATTCTGCGGGATATCGCTGCAATGTAATACAGTAGAACCTGTTTTTGTGCGATCCTTTTTTATACGATTTTATTTTTGTGCAATTTGTTTTGTGTGATTTTTTCTGTGATCTTTTTTTCGTGGTATATGGATTTCAGCGACTTTGGCGTCACTGTAATGCTTTCTGTCAATGTACTAGTGGCGTAAAAGAGAATGTTAGCCCCCTGCACAGTCAGGTTTTGCCTTCAATATTTTATAAATTAAGTAAAAACATACTAGGCGTCAGCCATGCCTTGGGACCCCTAGAATCCCGGGGTTGCGGGGGTGTACGTTACGCCACTGCAATGTACATACATACACTTAAAGACACTCACTTCATTTGTTATAAATAGTTTCCCGACAATGCACGTTCAGTTGCTTTCTCTCAATGAGCAACAGCCCACGCTTGACTGAAGACGGAACTTTAAATGACCGTGCCATTATCTATAACTTGATAGATTATATAGACAGAAAAGAACCGGATTCTTTGAGAGCGGATAAAATACATGCAGGAATACAACTTTCCAACAAATTGGGAAAGCATTTTCTTAAAACAGATACCAATTTCGAAAGGAGTATGAAATTTCAAAAAGAGCTTCAATCATGCATATTTGGTTGTCGTGACAGTTAGAAGCAACGGACCCACCGAACTTTCTTCGCAAAAACTTATCTCTTACTGTATGGTGCCAAAAAATAAATCAATTTAAATTGTGTCTTCGAGTGACGAAAGCGATTTTGAAAGTTCGATTTTTTTTTATGCGGTCCCTCTCCACAGCATAAAAAAAATTTCTGTAGTATTTCGACAAATTTGTTTGTTATTCGTAAAAATTTATGAAATTTTCGAATATTTTTTGTGCGGTTATTTTTATGCGTCCGCGTGTGCGGTTTCTATCTACCGCACAAATACCGTTTCTACTGTACTGCCCACTTGTAAGTGCCCATAAAAACACAAGCCACGTGATAAAATGGAAACAATTGTGGGATTTTTTTGTTACGAAATGTTGCACAAAACAAAAATATTGCACAAAATAATCATATTTTCTAAAGTTGTAAAGAATCTCGTGTGCCGCAAAATTATTCAAAGCGTGCCATGGGTTGTCCACCCCTGCTTTAAAATGTTCCTTTTTGCTGTATCTGCTTAACTTTTTTTTTTTACTATACAGCTTCGAAGCTTTGGAGGGAATTGTGAATATATATATATAGTCAGACCTCCATTTAACGAGGTCTCTAAATCCCGAAAAAAGTTCGCTATATGGAAAATTCGTTAAATAGAAGTTCATCTTTCAATATACTTTAGAAACCACATAAAACAAATTTAAATTCATAAACACTATATATTAAAAAAAAGTATTTATTCACAACTTTTTGTAAATTAATACCTATTTATTTTATATATCTTACCCATAAAAAAAGAAAGAAAGAAGAACTGCAAGGAAAACAAAAAAAAAAATCTCAAGGAATATACTGTATTTTCAACCTTAAGAAAACAATTTTATATTAAAATTAATGAATTTTAAAGAAATTTTTATACTTTAAAGCGTATCAGTAATTTTAAACATAATTTTTTATAACCAGAAATTCTAAACATATATTACTACATGAGTCCTTAAATTTAATTACTCATAAAATCTGTGAATTTTGTTTGAGTTTTTTGTTTGAAAAAAATGCTTTGTTTCTTATTACGCCTCACATCTTTGCAATACAGTAAAAATCCCTTCACAAGAGAAAAAGTTCGTTATGTAGAAAACTTCGATATTGGGAGGTTATTTTACGAAGGAAATCCTGAAATGTTCTTGATTCCAGGAAAAAATTTGCTACATAGAAAAATTCACAATATGGAGGTTCGACTGTATAAAACCCCCCTGTTTGAAGGTCACCAAAGGGTAGTCCGCGAAAAAATTTTTGTTGGCCCCCAGAAAAATGGGAATAAACTCACCATCCTTTAAAGTTATTTTTTTAAAATGCATTGATTTGTTTTAGTCCAATTTTTTTTATAAAATATTTAACACTTACAAAATCCTATTAGTGGTCCGCGGGATTTAAATTATGAATTTACTGGTCCGTGAGGTCAAAAAGTTTGACGAAGGCTGCTGTAAAGTATATATCAATTCATAGAAGATAGTTTTATGCGTTTCTAGCTGTTTTGGGTTTTTCAACACAAAATGGCTTAGGGACAATGCATTTAGAAAATATTTCCTGGGATTGCTCTCCCGATTTTCCTGGAGCTTTGTGTCTCTCCCCTTTCATGATGTCGTCCCGGGACTGGCCCCCCGGGCGTGGATCATCCAGAGACGTATGGCGAAAGAAATGACGCTGCTATCAAGGCTTTTCCCCGCCCTTTTAAAAACCGCACCAGCAACTCAAAGGGTCTTCCCTTTTTTTTTCTTTTGAAAAGGGTTGAAAACACCTAGAGTTTTTTTCCCCCCCTTTTCATATAGGCAGAAATTATCCTGCCCTTGAACGTTCAGAAAAAATAACAATTGCGTAAAAAAACAGCTCATTTTTTTTTTAAAATTTCAAATGGGGCTGCGAATTGTTATTTTTAACCAGAGCTTCGAACCGGAACTGAAATGGAAACCGGAAAGTCGCCCATCCGGTATAGTGGTTAGCGATGCTGACTGCTGTGCTGTAGGGCCTGGGTTCAAATCTCAGAAAAAACAGGGATGTTTGTATATGTATAGTGCCTTTTTTCGGGATGGATCGGCTGCCGTCCTCTCTTTAGATTCTGGAAAGGGGGAAAAGGTGGGAGGCCCCTCCAGGGTTGCTCCCCAAATGGGTGGAACCGAGCTAAAAAATTTAATTGTATTTTTCCTGTATGGTGCTGAGGCTAGGCTAACACAGGCGTACACTAGAAATCCCAAACCCGTCTCAGGTTTGGGGCTTTTTCCTTTTTCGGGAAGGACAAGACAACAGCAACGAAAATCGGAACTGAACCGATATATTTTTCAATTTCTGCCAATAGTTCTCTCTCTCTCTCTCTCTCTCTCTCTATATATATATATATATATATATATATATATATATATATATATATATATATATATATATATATATAATTTTAAACTTGTATTGGATGACACAGTTCTTTTCTCAAATATTAATTCACTAACTAAATTTTATTTCTTAATTTTAAATTTATTTTGCGTTATTTCTGACGAAGTTATAGATTTATCTGCAAAAGATGGCTCCGGTAGATTTTTGTAACAAAGTAGGTATTGACTTTTTTTAAAAAAATTTAGATTCCTTCTTTTTTAGTTGAACAGGAACGAAACAAAAATTACGGTTCGAAGACTTGTTTGAAACAAGACAAACCAAGAACATTCCCCGGGAGCTGGTATTACTTTTTAGTGCAGCACCATATAGGTATATACCAAATGCCGTAATGTAACTCTGACACCCATGTTGCTTTCCAGAAGAAAACACTGGAGCTCTGACGATGCGATAGTGTTGTAGTCATTTAATTTTGCCGAAATCACCCAAGTCAAACAGGCACTGTAAGGATTTTAACATGCCGCATAATCATACGACATGGTCATTGTTGATTTTCTACACCATGAAAACCCACCGACTTGGGCCGGGGTTGAACCCGCAAATTAGGGCATACAAGACCAAAGCCTAACCAACTACGCCACTCAACTGGCACAACAGTAAATATTAAATATTGTAAAATTAGACCCACACCCTAAACATTAAAATCAATGAAATTCTTCTAGTATCAGATTAACAGTTGAATATTATTTCTCTAAAATATTCGTAAAAATTATACAGTATTTTCTTTTCAGTAAATTTAACTATTGACACACATCAGTAAGTGATTTGATACTTTTTAAAAGTTTATGCTAATGCTTCTCAACTTTCAATATTTACACAACCCAATTTTCAGTCATAATTTTCATCGCCCCTCCTCCCTTCTTACAATAAAAATGCATTGAATGCAATAATAATGCCCTTTGATGCTAAAGCTACAATACTACTTTAATTATAAACCGACTAATTATTAAGTATTAAATTTTGTATGTAATTTTGTGTATGGCAAACCCATGGGAGTCATTAGTAAATATTAAACTTGCTTTTAATTTGGTATTCATGAATTAATTATCAAATGCTTGTGAAGTACTGATACATTAATAAGAATATTTATATCAGCGTGAATGTGTATTTTATTTTTTTATTATGTTGCAATGTATTTTGTTTTGCTTCCTTTCATTAAATTGATAATTATCTTAAAGTATCCGACTACGTTCGGAACTGTGATTTTAAAAACGCGCAGAAATGGATAATTTTCATGATATTTAGTGTCACTTAGATTAGAATGCATGTATAAAATTGTTTTAAGATCATTTTGACAAAAAAATTATTTAAATGCAATATTTCGGCAAAAAATTCTTAGAATAACCTTTTTTAAAAATGTTCTCCATTCGTGAAAAATGCTTCTATTATAATATTTTGCTTGTATATAGCTCAGACCTCTGTACAGAGGCTCAACTAGAATTTATGAAAAATTCACATTACTTTCAGAGTTACAACCAATTAAAATAATTATCGGCGTTTTTTCTTAAAATTTCTCCCCTCTGTTGTCGTAAAACATGGATAGACCACTTCTAAGTTATGCATTTCAAAAATTCTAGTTGAGCCTCTGTACAGAGGTATAAGCTGTATACAGGCAAAATATTATTAAAATAGAAGCATTTTTCGCAAAAGGAGAACATTTTGAAAATGGATCATTCTAAGTTCATTTTTGGTAAAAATATTGTACTTAAATACTTTTTATTGTAATACTATTCTTAGAACAGTTTTATATACATTTTCTAATCTAAGTGACTCTAAATATCATAAATATTATCCATGTATACGCTTTTGAAAAATCACGGTTCCGAACGTAGTCGGATACCTTAAATCTTTTATTTTCAACTTTTCGATATGATTGTGCCCCCCATCCCCCGTACGTAGGGTTATCATACATCCTTGGGGAGGGCATAATTTGAGAAACGCTGATTTATGCCGTAAAAAAGACCGTCTCAGAATACTGCAGACATTGTATATATACACTCATTTAGTACCTAATATTTAGTTGTAATTCTGATCAGAACGGAAATTTGTCTCAATTGTAAATCTACTCATTCTCTTCTATTATATAGACCTTTTCAACTGAGTTAAAATCAATCCTTTGTAAAGCTCAGTTCATTCTTATCAAATCCACAGATCCTTTCGAGAAATGTCTCATTGCCGAAATCACGCCGCACAATCCGCCATTATTAAGTTAGAAATGGAATGGAGAAGCGCGCACTCGTTGCTAACGTTAGTGGTCGTGCGGGGTGACAGAGTCACCCCAATCGTTTTTTTTATAATTATTTTTATTGCACACGATAAAAATCATTATTCCAGTGAATAATTTAACCAAGGGAAGTTACTAAGGAAGGCATGACTAAGGAAATGTATTTAGGGACGAGACTTGGTGTAAGAGTAATACTTCTTTAGAGTGTTCAACTCTCAATGTAATTCCGCCGAATGGCCAGTCAATTCGGAGGATAGGGTTCGAGTCACGCGAGCAACTTTTTTTTTCAATTCATTTAATTATTTTTTGAAATTAAATAAATTTATATTTATGAAAGGTTTATTAAATGTTAAAGGATGTTTTATTTAATTATTTTATATTTCAAAAAAATCATATAACTGTTATCATATAAATATTTATATTATATTGCATAAATATATTTTTATGTTAATAAATAATATTTATAGTAAAATATATTATAATAAAAATTAAATGATATTTTATATAAAAATTAGTTACAAATAGTTTTATAATGTGAAATACAATATATTGTAAATAAAATATTATATACAATGTAAAATAATCTATAAAATATATTATTATTATAATTAAATTATTTATTTTATAATTAATATAATTAAAATAATATACATCTTTTTTATATATTATTAATCTAATTATTTTATAATGATATAAAATTTTTAAAGTGTTTTTTTAAAAATAAATTTTTTTAAATTTTTTAAAAAAAATAATTAAGAGGACAAAATTACGATTCAATTCACCAAAATCGGCCCAAAAAAATAAAAATTTAATTTTTTTTACCCTAAACTATTCTATATATATTTTTTCTATAACCTCACAAAATTTGAAAACTAAAAACTTAAAAACGGGGGAATTATGATAGTTTTTCACGTTGGGAAATTCACATCTCAAAAAGGAAATAAAAAATTTTAAAAACTGACTTATCTCAGAAAGAAAAAAATAACCAGTTTGTCTTCATTTAAAATGCTAAGGTTTTTTTCCTATTGTGCCCAAATGCTTTAAATTTTTTTTTACCAATTTTTTAAATAGAAACGTGTAACAAAAAGTTGGTATGCTTTTTTTGAATAAAAAAGAAAAAATTTATTTTTAAAAATAATTGAACTAAAATTTAAAACTTTTTTTAAAAGGAATTTTCAATAAACATTCAAAAAAAGAAGTATTGTATAATATCAATAATTTTTTAACCAAAACCCATACCAATTTTTGATTATACATTTTTGACATACTTGAAAAAATCAAATTTCAAGAAAGTACGAAAATTTTTTTGTAGGAGGGTAGCTTTTTTAAAATCACTTCACAAATTGGGAAACTTTTTTTATAAAAAATTTCATGGATAGCTTTTTTTGGTTTTGAGCACAAAATCTCTTTAGCATAGTATACATACATAGGAGGCAACCCAAAAAATTTTAAAAATTTTTGCGTAAATCGCGTACCATGTCCCCTTAAATGAATTGAAAAAAAGTTGCTCACGCAACTATGCCACTGCGTCACAGGAGGTAATTTTGTACAAAAAAAGCTGGAAATTTTGAAAGGGTATTTTCTCAGAAATTTACGACCTTTTTGACGGAATTACAATCAGGATTGAACACCCTAAAAAGGGGCCACTTTTGCACCAAGTCTCTCGTCCCCAAGTGGCCTTGGGCTTTCCCCCCTTGAAGAGGAAGTATACTTACCAACTTTTAAGGACTTTTCAATATTTCTTTGATAATTTGAGAAAAAATATCAAACCCCCAAAAAAGAAGTTTTTTAAAAATTTTTGGGGCTTTAAAAAGGCCATAAATCACAGGGGCCCTTCTTCTTTCAGGAATGATATTTGCAAGCAAAACTGTCCTATTTTGATCAAGTTATTGTAGTTTTACTCTCCTTAGATGATCGACAAAAATATATTTGAACTTTTTCTTGTGCTTGTATCTTTTTGAGAGGGTGCAATGAGTCGTGCGGTACTCTTATGGCTTTATATCTTTTTTTGCTGGAGCTCTTTAGGTAATATTTGAAACTCTTTCTTTCGACTCAAACGTTTCATGTTCATCGCTTTTCTCAATTTTACTTTCACTCTTATGATTAATATTCATTATTTCATCGGGTTCTTCTCCTGTTTGATTAATTTCATCCAACGGTGATAGATCACAGATATTCATTTCTTTTTCTTTTATTTTCTGTTCATTTACATTTATAAAAACCATAATGAGTCGTGCAACACAATAATCAAAACCACTAAGTCGTTCACAGGGGGAAAATGTAGTCTGTTTTTAGAAAATATTTTGGAGCAAAAGTGGTCACGCGGGGAGCTCAGTCATCCCAAATACCTTAATATTGTAAAAAACGGTTGCCACTCCCCCCAAAAAAAGAGAGAGACAGATGCAACAACTACATGTTAGTTCCCATAAAGACTCATATGGGAGGATACTGACAAGGTCATTTTTAACAAACAAACAGTTTTCCTAAAATTAAAGATTTCGTGAATCTGAGGTGACTCTGTGCCCTGAGCGACCTAAGCCCAGGATCATATCTTTTTTCTTCCTTTTAATGTCTAATATTTTGTGTTTCCACAGGGCGATGAAACCCGACAGCTGTCTCATATGCACTACGTCTCGTGGCCCACCCACACCAACCCTTTTCCCTGCGCCCTGCTCGATTTCCGGCGGAGAGTGAAAGCCTGCATTGCCCTCTATCAAGACAACGGACCTCTCATTGTGCACTGCAGGTAAGATATCGAAAGAGCACCACTATTTTGTTCTCACTCGAATCGCAGACGGTTGACAAAGATAACACCTAACTGAATATTCCCACAGCTTCATTGGAGAAGAGGCAACCCTCTAGGTCTAATATATTGGTAAAAATATGCTTCGATCTGTTTATCCTCTGCCTCACTTTCTTACAAAAACCAAATTCCTCCTACGGCTAGAATCGGGCGTCTAAAGACTTCTTGAGGCCCTGAGTCACTACGGAAAACCAATGCCAGCGACAAACCAACTTCGTCACCCGACTTTTTGCGAAAAGTTTAAAAAAAAATGTTTTTGTATTGTAGTTTGTGAAGTTAATGTGCTAAATTCTTGTGACGTCATAGTTGCATGATAAATGCTAGCCTGCGTTTTCAGCCAATCAGTTCTAGGGCTTCGCTGTTGCCAACTTCAGCTTCTTGCAGAAACTTTCTTTTGAAAAGTATATATTAGTCTCCAATAAAATAGCACATAAGCAAGCAAAATACATTTGATTTAAAAGTGCGTATATAATAAAAGAATTTTTTTTAAATTTAGTAACTTTTAAGCGAAATATTTTTAATACTAACATCTTTACCTCCCACCCGCTATAATGGGTAATGACGCTTCCTGCTGTGCCGTAGGTCCTTTTTTCGAATCCCGGAGAAAGCATGGATGTTTGTAAATGTATAGTGAATTCGCGCCATAGAGGCTCTCTAAATATTCGTCGAGCCGCAATTTCTATTGTTAGGATAGTGGAAGAGAGGTGGGAGGCCCCTGACCACTTCCCAGAGCGTTCTCTCTTTAAATTAGGATTGACGGAGCCAAATCGTACTGTCACCTGCATGGTGCTTAAAGTAACGGCTGACAACAGGCATAAAACTAGACCCTAGCCATGATAAATTTCGTGGGCCTCGATCTGTCGATAGGGTTGGATAAGAAACAAAAACACATAACAACAAAATTTGAATTTTAATCTAAATTTTACAAATATAACAGCAAGAAAAAGTTTGATTACTGTTTTGTATTCAATGGAGAAAACGAGATTGCTTTTAGCATGTGACCGTAATGAATTTAGCCATCTCCCTCCTCCACTGGATGTTTCGTAAATCTTTGAAGAACTGTGTTCTTTTGTAGTGACGGTTGTGGTCGGACAGGTGCCTATATCTGTATTGACTCGAACCTGGATCTGGTAGAGGAAGACGGTGTCTACGACGTCTACGGATATACCAAGAGTCTCAGGAACGCACGAAGAGGAATGATCGAAGATGTGGTGAGTTTTCTTTTTTCCCCATTATCATTTACTGTCCCACCTAGATCTATGAAAATGTAATGCAAAAATAAGTTTCAAAACTAAAGCTTTATTTGCTTGGGGAAGGGGGTGTAAGTTTATCAGTTTCGCAGCTGATACCTCATCAACAAAGACTGTCTAAAGGCCTTATCACGCACGCATTTTTTGTGCAACCGTTTGCCCAATTTTTTGAAGCAGCTGAGGGTGAAGGGTTGCCATAAACAAAACAACATGCTCTGACATCAGCCGGTTTCTATCTTCACATTGAAAAATTACTCATCCTGGCACCGCTGCGCGCTCGCTAATTTTTTTCAAAATCTTTTTGCGACATGGGGGTTTTAGGATTCATAGGTATGGAAATTTTTCAACTTCGTCAATCAAAGTGTGCTCCATCATTTCGCTTCATTTTAATGCGTACATTTCTGATACAGCTCTTGACGAAGACGAGACTGCCATCTTGTTTTTGCGAAGGAGACGAAGAACCCTATTGGCTGAAATTCGAAGCAATTTTAGTTTCGAACAACTTTTTCAGCTCACTAGTAAGAAGTTGTTCGAAGCTGTTGCTATGGAAACTGAGTAAAAATTGGTCGAAATTGTCGGTTGAAAGAAAAACTGCTCCAAATTTATGTACGTGTGATAAGGCCCTTAAAGTCAGTGGCTTCTAAAGTGGTCCCCATGGATCCCTAGGGGTCCTTGATATTATTCAGGGGTTCCGTGGAAAACTAAAATTGGCTTAGGGGTCCCTGAAAAATGTCAGGGGTTCGCTCAAGGTTTAATATAAAATTTTAAAAAATTGTATCCCTTTTTGATTTAATGGAAATTTTTAAATAAATAACAACAATTCACTTGGATATTCCCAACTGGGTGTTGAACCCTTTTGCACGTGGACTAACTCAGATCCCAAACACAGATGAATCCATACTAATACAAAAGCACCTTATTAAGGTATCCGACTACGTTCGGAACCATGATTTTGCAAAAGCGTATAAATGGATAATATTTATGATACTTAGTGTCACTTAGATTATAAAATGTATATAAAATTGTTTTAAGAACATTATTATAATAAAAATTATATTTAAATACAATATTTTGACAAAAAATGAACATAGAATGACCCATTTTCAAAATATCCTCCCTTTGTGAAAAATGCTTCTATTATAATAATATTTGCCTGTATATCGCTCAGACCTCTGTACAAAGGCTCAGCTAGAATTTTTGAAATATATAACTTAGAAGTGGGTTTATCCATGTTTTACGACAACAGAAGGGAGAAATTTTGAGAAAAAAAGCCGATAATTATTTCAATGGATTGTCGCTCTGAAAATAATGTGAATTTTTCAAAAAAAAATAATAATAGTTCAGACTCTCTGGAGAAGTCTTTTCTTTATATAAGCACACACACACACACAAAATATTATTATTTTAGAAGCATTTGTTATACAAGGAGAATATTTTGAAAAAAGGTTATTCTAAGTTCATTTTTTGCCAAAATATTGTATTTAAATAATTTTTTTTGTCAAAATGTCCTTAAGACAATTTTATACATGTATTCTAATCTAAGTGACACTAAATATCGTGAAAATTATCCATTTATGCGCTTTTTTAAAATCACGGTTCCGAACGTAGTCGAATACCTTAAAATGTCCACAAATGAGGGACTTCAGAGGAGTTGGAAACCTCTCTCTCTATATACTGACAATGTTAAACGTGTTGTTTTCGACGTACCTTTTCTCAAAATCTGTTATATGTAAATGTTTGAAATTTTTCACACAATTAAAGCACATCTTTCTCATTAAACTGAAATGAGCTTTTAGCTAATTTTGAATTTTTTAATAATTTATAAAATATTTTATCAAACACAGTGAAATTTGACCCATTTTTCACATTAAAAATTTGTAAAAAATAAATTTTTGAATTTTTTACAAAAAGCTCATTTTAGTATATATTAGCTGTCATTGTGAATATATCATAAAAATTTACATAACTGTGAACAGTAGTTTCTCAGAAAAGGTACATCAAAATTTACATTTTGAGATAAATTGATTTTTATGTATTCAGTGACACTTCTAATCGGCTAGAAAATAACAAAATAAAAGGCTCAGTTTACAATAAAAGATAAATGTTTTGGTTCATATCAGACGTTAAACTTTTAAGCAAAAACGAAGTATTTTGTTTATACTTTGTTTGTTAGTTTTTGTTTGTTTTTTGTCACACCATTCAAATGGGCGTGGCCCAGTTTCAACGATTATTTAAAAATAGGTTTTAAGGGCTTCTAATTGCCCTGGAGGTAAAATAAGGTATTTTTAGAATGATTAAAATCTATATAATTTAAAAATGTAAAAATTTAAAATTGTAAAAAAACAAGATTTTTAGCTTTCCCTTAAAACAATGTTTGAACAAGTATATCGCAAATTCTGGTTACAAAAACAAATCCCAATTTTATATCCTGCCTTATTATTACAAAAGTTGTTGACTATTTACCCGTCTTCCAATTTGATAAAACGTGTGGGTTTAGAGCCGTAAGAAACCTCACCACACACACACAAGAAAAAAACCAACTAAAAACTAGTGCTCGTGGGGATTTGCAATTGCTACTCACAGACATTGAAACGGACATAAATACACTCATAACATCTCATCAAGTTCATCCAAGTCATGAATTTTTAAATTTTATTTTAAACAAAAGTTATCATTTCAATAAATAATTCTTCAACAAGTTTTATTTTAATTTGTAATTTTTATACTATGCATTTATGTGGCTTTTCCACTTGGAGGGAGGGGGTCCTTGGGCAAGTTTTGACTATAAAAAGAAGTCCATGGGTTAAAAAGGTTTGGGAAGCACTGGTCTTCGAAAAGTAACAAGGAATAATGTGCCCTCAGTGGAACGAAAGCTCAGAATATTTTCGAAGGAGCATATATATATATATACGATCAAATGAACCTCATCACCATCTGTCTTATGCACCGGGTTAGTTTTTAGCGTTACAAGCAGATGCCTGTACTTAGAAATTTTTAGAATACAAACAATAAACATAATGTAAGGAGCAAAGAAGAGAAAAATAAAATGATGGGGTGTTGAAATAATTTATGTAGTTCGCTGCTCTAGAAAAGATTTTAAGTATAAGAAAGTCACTCGATTCAGAATCTATTAACCAAAAAAAAATCGTGTGTGTGCTTATGGCTATACGATAGAATTGAAAACTTCTGATTTATTCTGGGCAAGAGAGCCCAATTACGTTTTATTTTACATCATTTTCGTATGCGGTTCCAAAGCAGTTCTCTTTTTCATGCCCATTAATCGGTGGATTTGTTTATTTCATACACACATTTTCTGTGAAGGTCAATGTTTAAATAATTATACATTTTTATATATTTATATAGGAGTATTTTCGATTTAAAAGTCAATTAGTCAAATAATTTTAAAAAAATATTTATATATCAATTACTTACGTAGATTATATTTATAAAATTATAAATGTTTATATGGCACTTACGTACTATCGCAACAATGCCATCGCAACAAAACAACTCACCAAGTTGGCAACCCTGACTTCCCATGTGTCGTACACGATTAGATGACAACCATTTGATTCCTTTCATATAATATCGCCAATACCGTTGAGACTATACGTAAGTACCATTTATATAACTTATACAACCCCAGATAGTATATAAGGCTAGAAAAACTTATGCCCTGAAAGCCCGTTTACTAATTCTCTAAGTAAACAAAAGGAGAGGTTTCGTATTTTTTCACAATTAATGCTTTTATTTTCGCGTAATCTCTTAGCTGTCATCACTAATCTAAAGCAAAATATTGGTTTCTCGCCAATCAACTGCATTAAAATTTCGGATTTTAATCTTTTGGCACATTTTTGTGCTTAAATGTTCTTTCTAATGAATCAAAAAATTGATCCCATGTTTGGTTTCTTCTTAACTTCAATCTCCTTCATAAGAATAATCTTTTTTTTCAAATTATTTTCGCTTGCTCTTCTGTCATTCAGTCACTGGAGTTGAGTGGAGATGGGCTGTATGACAGTAATATTCAAATAAAGAAAATAAAACTTTAGGGGAAAAAGTGTGCATGAAATTTTTACAAAAAAAAACTCAAACTCCAACTCAGTGGTGCAACAGCCTATGAGGGCTAGGGCCTACAATGTCCATTCCAGTATACGTGACCATTGGGCGCTAAGGTGCATGAGCAGATGTCCCGATCAGGTGGTCAGTCTGAAGCGGAAAAACACGCGCGTAAAATTTTTCAATTCGAAACTAAGCACGCGACACCGACCCGAGCACAATTGCTGACGCAACGGGCCCGAACCTGAAATTTAAATTAGATTCACTCCTCAACAAAACGCGCTTTAAGAAGTTATCACTTCCAAAATCAGGCAATTGCTCTGCTAAACCAGTATGAACTGAACAACCCTTCATAGAAGTCCTATGATGTAATTAACATTCTTCAAGATAACATAGTCCTTATTTAATTAGGGATTGCGTTCATTGCTAAGATAGTTTGGGAAGAGGGAGATTCTCTCTAAAATTTATCCATAATACAAAAATGAACGCTTATCAAATGGATATGAAACGGAAATATCCTCCCTTGCACCATATCGCACCTGAAGACAAGTAGACGTGAGGAAGTAGAGATACATCTGGTTGATGCAAAAAGAGACTTCATAGATCAAAATTCGTATCCTCTCGTATGCAATAGGAATTTTCTTATCCCAGCGCGTGTTTTGAGAAAAACCTTTGTGAGTTTACTTAAAGAAATTATTTGTTTCAGAATCAGTATCGATTCATCTATGACGCCCTGGAAGAAGCTCTCATCAGCGGACAGACGTGGTTCCCCGTGTCGCAGATTTCGCAGAGACTCAAGCAGAAGTCGCAAAAGAACCCCATCACCAGGCAGAACGAGTACCAGAGGGAGTACCAGGTACAGGTTCACGTTCATTACAATCATGCCAGTGGAAGGGTTATTCTTAAGAACAGTCTAACCTCTCTGTGGCAATGTTTCTTTCCATCGTCAAGTTTAATTCTGACGAGTGAATAAAACTATATACATTTCAATCTGTTTAAATGAACTCGACCGTACAAGTAGAATGCTTTACATACTTAAAAAAACATTCGTGTACAAATACTTGGAATGAAAAAATATCCAAAAACTTAACATTAAATAGCGCTCATTCTTAATGGTTATGTTTTGTCTGCGTATTTCAGAAGATTTGCAAGACGTCAGCCAAGTTCACCATCGGTGACCGAGCAGGCGGACACAGGCTCGAGAACAGAGACAAAAACAGAACCATTTCCACTGTCCCACGTGAGCAAACACTCTTTTTCATTTGTTTAACTCTTTTTTCCTGTCATCGTTCAAATAGTTATTTGATACACACACTAATGCAGGGGTGGCGAACCTTTTTAAATCAACTTGCCATTTTTTATTTAAGAAATGCTTAAGGAGGTATAGACAACCCGTCAAATAATTTTGATTTGTGATTATTGAGAAAATAATAAAGCTAAATACTAACAACTCAAAACTCTTTAATTACAACAAAAAGTACATTTTGCAAAGTATAGTAGTAAATGTTTTATTTATACGTGTAGTTCCAATTAAAGTAACATGGGGTGATTTCTGTTGTGGTAGATTAGATGACAAATAACTTGTGTTAGGATTGTAAGATGTTACTTTTACCAGAATGCAAGCTGAATCTGAGTCATCTTCCATACGGTTTCTAAGTGAGTCTTTAATGTTATTCATCTCTGAAAATAATCTCTGGCATAGGTAGATGAAAATATAGTTAAAATAGCATGAGCCAGTTTTTCAAACAGCTAAATGTATTTGGAATCGAATTCTATGTTTCCAAAATTTCATTACTAGCATTTTTTTACTTATATTGCTTGTTGGTCTTTCTGTTTTAATCGATTCCAACTTTCTCCTTTTTTCAACAAATTTTTGAATCCATATTGAACTAGACTGGAAATCAATCAGTTGAATTCAAAGTTTTCAATTTACAACCAATAGAATTGGGACGAATTCAGTTTATTAAGTGAAGTCACATCATAAGGTACATAAAAAACTTGATCGTTTCCGACAATTCTTTGAACTGAGAAAATCTCGATGAAAACTGCGACCGATCACACATGCACGTTTCTTCCAATACTTTATATTGAACATTGTTATTTTGAATTAAAATGTGAACCGTTTTGATTGGTGACGTGCCCAAAATATTCTGTTGCGTGCCATCACCGGCACTCGTGTGCCACTGGTTCGCCATCCCTGCATTAGTGTATAAAACTTAAGCAACTCTTTTCAGATTGTACTGTAATTCCGAAAAAAATCAACTAAACTGGTGAGCAAAACATAAGCAACAATGTAAATTTTAAGCTGATAACTATGAAATTGCAGAAAAGGGAGCATTGCGACAATGAATACGCAATTCAATAGAAAGGTGTTACGTATGTAAATGTCGGGAATCAAACGTCAAAAATGACGTCAGTGAACGCAAAACGCGTGTGGTCGGCGCGAGTAGTTGAAGACTACAATAAAAGGAAGAACGGAGGTGCAATTAAAGACATTCGCTGCAAGTTTCTTTCGTGAAATATTACTAGAAGAAATCCTCTGGATGACTTCACACGAGAAACAATGATCGGAAAGTTGGAGGAGGAGCATAGATTGACCAGTGTAGCTGAAGAGTTCGGAATCAACAACAGTGTTGTTTTGTGCATTTGGAAAGCCTTTCAAACCAGAGGTACAGTTATGATTGGTGACGGCAGCCCTAGGGAAACAACTGCACGGGATGACAGATATATCGTCCTGCAGGCAAAAAGAGCCCAATACCAGTCGGCAAGCGCCATTGCTCAGCAATTGTGTTCAGCAACAGGGCTACAAGTATAATGGTGTACTGTGGCCAAACGCCTTTACAAAAAGGGTCTATTTACCCACCGTCCTGAGCGTTGCATTTCTTTGATAGTTGGTCATCGACAGTACCAGTTACAATGGTGTAGAGAGCACAAAAACTTCACATCTCATCAATGTGTGACGGGGCTTTACCGTGCTTTTCCTACTAATCCTCTTGGGGAATCTTTAAGGCCAGCATTGAGTTATTTCCCAGCTAATCTTCTCAAGAAGAAACCGTGATATTCAGATTAGTTAGTAGATATATAGTGGAGGTTTTGTAATCGCGAAGAAGGAGAAAGGAAGCTGAGATGCTGAACGCCGTGAACTGATGGTAAGACATTAAACTTAGAAGCGTAATTATAGAACGGGTTAGTGAGTCATAGAAATTAACGAAGATTGAGATTCACAGGATAACGTTACTGAAATCTAAGCGGTTAGGATTCCAGGCTCTTATTTACATAGAATTTAGGGGTTATATCACTCATGATCTCCTTCCTATAGTAAGACTGTCTTTGATCAATATAATTAGATAATAATAAATTGGTTTTATTATGGCTAGCTTGGGTCTTCAATCATTACCTCCCACAAATCTAGGTCGAGTAGATTTGTGGGAGGAATAAGTTCGCTATATAGAAAAATTCGCAATATAGAGGTTCGTAATATGGAGAGATTCGACTGTAATATAAATATGTATATATACATATGACAGAATCACAATATTGTGGCAAAACAACTTTTAAATTAACATTAAAAACTTTTTAACCATATTAAATTTGTAATTACATTTTTTATGATAAAAGTTGAATATAATAGGTAAGAAGCTATCTTAAAACCAGTGTAAAAGAATGCTGGCATCGAACTAGCATATGATTATTGTTAACTAGAATATGATTATTTGTTAATTTGTGATTACTTCATCACAAATTTAACAAAAGCAGTTTTATACAATGATGCTGCCATCAACAGGAATAATATTGACAGAAATATATCTCTTAAACTACAATTAATTTAATTTAATTTAATTAATAAATATTTGAAAAACTATTAACATCTTCCACTACAAGTTTAAAAAATGTATTTGAATTTGAGTGGATGAATAAAAAGTATTTCATTAACGATTGAAATTTTGAACGAGATATATAAATATATAGAGAGTGTGAACTAATAGTAGGAATTGAAAAAGAGAGCTAAATCTTTAAGAAACAGCTGAAGGAACCACAAGAAAGTAAATTCACTGTAAAAAATTGATATATTTTTTTATAGACTTTTAAAAGGGTTTTTTTTCCATTTATATATATAATTGCCATATTAGCATTAATTATAGCTGTAATAGTTTCAAATTGTGGATCTGATTCGTTAAAGCAAATTTCCAACAATTATGTGTCCCACACACATCAGTTTATTTGAACATATTTTTTTTTGAACGAGAGTTCCATTAGATTGACTTACTTTGCCTGTTTAACATTCTACTAAAACCCTTGGGGAAAGTGATTATTACTATTAAATAATTTTTTTTTTCAAAGAAATGAAAGTTTAAAGTGTTTTGTTAAAAACTAAAGAAAAATGACATTAGTTGTTCTTAGAAATTAAGCTTCTTTTTCAGTTTTTTTAACCCCAAAATTTTGTTACTCTAACAGTTCTGTTTGGTTTTCTTTTGCAGCTGACAACTTCAGGCCGTACCTGTCTTCGTTTCAAAGCAACGATAGCACCGATTACATCAATGCGGTCTTCGTGGATGTGAGTACACATGCTTTCTGTTTGGAATGGGAAGTGGGCAAAGGAAATGAATTTACTTCTTTAAATTTTGACAATCCTTTTGTTCTTTTTCTTAAGCTTTTGATTGCCGCGTCACCCCTGACATCGTGAACCCCCTACTCCCCCCCAAAAAAATCTTTTTTGGACCCCTTCCCTGACTCACAACATATGGCTGAGGGATTTAAAGGTTCCTTAATAGTCCTAAAACTCTGCTTTTGCTATTTATACAGACTCTTTAACACTTTTTTCCTTTAAGAAAACATTATAATGTACAGAACGTCGTTTATCCGAATCAATTGGGACCGGACACCGTTCAGATACGTGAT
The DNA here is from genome assembly GCA_019973955.1 of Trichonephila inaurata madagascariensis. Lineage (NCBI taxonomy): Eukaryota > Metazoa > Arthropoda > Arachnida > Araneae > Nephilidae > Trichonephila > Trichonephila inaurata. The sequence goes on from BMAV01009234.1 coordinate 141,668, forward strand.
TGTTCGGATAACCGAAAACCGAATGCGATCCATGCAGTATATGAAACCGGACTCTACGAATATTGAAAATCATCGCATACGGAAAACGTGCTTAAAGAAGGAGCAAAATAGGTTCAAAATGTCGCAATTTTACCTTTATTGTGGAAAAGAATAACGTATTTTTCGCTGTACCATTGTACACCTTCGTTTTTTTGCTACAAGGTCTGATTCTCTTGAGCAATAGTAGTTGAGTAGGAAGCACTCTGATTGTTGCTCGTACCACTCCATAGCTGTCTCTAACGCAGAAACCACACCAGCGTTTGATGAACCCTTGCTACTTTCGTTGTTGATGTTGTCCTCGTCTTCATCCGTTTCATCGTCGACAGGGTTGGATTCTTCTTGCACGGAAGTCAGAATCTCATCATTTAGCATTTGAAATCCTCAGTCTTCTGCATCGCATGCCATCCAGGTTTCTACATCTTCTGCATCGCATTCTTGAAATCCTGGGATCGATTGGAAGTCGGTAATCTCCTCCCTGTGGTCGTCATTGAAGTCTTTTTCACCTTCTAAATCTAGCCAGAGCTTATTCCATGCATGCCAATATTATACAACTGTGTTAGAGACGCTCCACTTTCTTCCTTCGGGAGACGGTTCAATATTTCAAGTTTTGACTCTATGTTCATGACGTTGCGCTTCCATTTTGAATTCAAAGCCATAGCAGTTCACTACTCAACAAAAGAGCACGTAAATGTCGCAGGCAAATGGCGAAATTAGGAACTTCATCAAATCCCTAAAGGAGATAATCAATTGACGGGAGATGTTAAAATAACGTCTCTTCAAGATCATTTCCCTGATGAAAGTAAGTGATTTTATCAAATCCCTGAACTGTTTCAGTGAAATGAAGAGATGAACTAGTCAGGATTTTCATTCTCAAAATGCTATACAGCGGGAGGGAGACACCTGTCCTTGTACTTCCTAGCCATACAGGTAGTACTATCGATCCCCTAAATACCAATCTTTAAAAAATGGCACCATAGGATTAACATGGGGATTGATTACCAGCGTAATTTTCTAATTATCTGCTAATTAGTTTCGAATAAATAATTTGTATTTCATTGACTAATGTTGTATTACTTACTTCTACGTTTAATAACACACCGTATTTGTTAAATAAACACTTTTAAACTCTTGATAATATTATTTCGTCATTTTACTGAAACAGCTCAGGGATTCGTTCAACTCCCTTACCTTTATCAGGGAAATGACCTTGAAGAGACGTTATTTTAACATCTACCGTCAAGTCATCTCCCTTAGGGATTTGATGAGATTCCTAATTTCATCATTTTCCTGCAACATATACATCCCCTCACTTAGAAACAAACTGACCAAATATTCCGCGCAGATGTTTACCAAACCCCACAACTGTAATTCCCCAAATATCCCTGACTTTGCTTGGGTCTTCCCGTTACTTTTCGCCTCACATGAAACAACTGTTGAGCACTGCACTGTTCGAAAACGTATTCATATACAGTACATGTAGTTGACAAAAAACTGGTCCGGATATTTGACGCTCTGGATAATAAACGACGCTCTATACTGTTTAAAAAATATTACAAAATATTAGTTTCAAATAAATAAATAATGTAGATGCTATTCGTTTAGGAAATCGAGATGGATTCAATCGTGATCGTATTGGCGCGCTATATCAATTTAGTTCTTAATCTTTGTACATGTGCTTCTGCTATATTTTTTTAAATATCATACGTCTTAGAAATTTCAGTGTAGTTGCAATCAATATAAAAAAACCGAATTTATGTTCTTGATTGAAATACACATTCTAGTAAACACTTTTATTGGGGACAATTAAATGATCTAGTCTAGGATGACACATCTTTCAATTTTTCCACGAGGTCTTTCAGAATCTGAAAGAGAGGAAATAGTAACATTGAATGAGACCTTTGCGAACCCCCTAAAAAGGTGCAGCGTACTTCCAGGGGTCCACGGGCCACAGTTTAAGAACCGCTGCCTTAGGCTCAAAAACAAAAAATTACATGTTTTTTTTCCCTAATGAAAATTACTTTGGTTTTGTCTTTGCAATTTTAAGGGGACACGATATGATTTATAAAAATGTTTAATTTAAGGTTTTCACAAATTTTTTGGTTTCCTCCTATGCATATGTATTATGTAAAGCCGGTTTTGTACTCAAAGTACCACAAAAAGCAAACCGATTTTTTGAAGCAAAATTTAGAAGTTCATGAAATGATTTTAAAATGCTACTCCTCCTACAATAATTGACGTACACAAATGAAATTTGATTTACAAGTATGTCAAACTATGCATAAAAAGAGTTGGTATATGTTTTCTACTAATTTGATTGGTATTTGTAAAATACTTTTTTTTATGAATGCTTATTGAAAATTCCTTAAAAATTGTACAGATTCGAAATTCAAATACTTTTAAAAAAATAAATATGCTGTTTTGATTCAAAAGTGCATACCAACTTTTGTTGCATGAACAAATAGCAATAGTTAGAAAAAAATACCAAAGCATTTGGTTCAATAGGGAAAAAAAAGCCTTAGCATTTGAAACTACTCTGAAGAGCCAAAAAAAACTGGTACAGGCATGCGTAGGCAAATAAAGAGATATGGGAACCAATCAGAGTACGACGCTGTGATCGGCAAAGCCTATATACGACAACGAGTGCTTAGCACAGTTGTTAGATAGGTTACTGCTGCTACAATGGCAGGTTATTTAGATTTAAATGAGTTTAAACGTTGTGTTATAGTCAACGCACGAGAGATGGGACATAGCATAGCATCTCCAAGGTAGCGATGAAATTTGGATTTTTACGTACGCGACCATTTCACGAGTGTACCGTGAATGTCGGGAATCCGGTAAAACATCAAATACACGCCATCTCTGCGGCCGGAAAAAGATCATGCAAGAACGGAACCAACGACGACTGACGAGAATCATTAAGCATGACAGACGTGCAACCCTTCCGCAAATTGCTACAGATTTTAACGCTGGGCCATCAGCAAGTGTCGCAGTGCGAACCATTCAACGAAACATCATCGATATGGGCTTATGAAGCCAAAGGCCCACTCGGATACCCTTGTTGACTGCACGACACAAAGCTTTATGTTTCGCCTGAGCCCATCAACACCGGCATTGGACTGTTGATGACTGGAAACACGTTGCCTTGTCTGACGAGTCTCGTTTCCAATTAAATTGAATTGAGCTTATGAACTTGTACGGGTATGGAGACAACCTCATGAATCAATGGACCCTACATATCATCAAGGGACTGTTCAAGCTGGTGGGGGCTCTGTGATGGTATGGGGCGTGTGCAGTTGGCGTGATATGGGACCCCTGTTAAGTCTAGATACGACTCTGACAGGTGACAGGTAAATAAGCATCCTGTCTGATCACCTGCACTCATTCATGCCCATTGTGCATTCTGACGGACTTGGGAAATTTCAGCAGGATAATGCAACACCCCACACGTCCAGAATTGCTAGAGAGTGGCTCTAGAAGCACTCTTCTGAATTTAGACACTTCCGCTGACCACCAAAATCCCCAGACATGAACATTATTGAATATATTTGGGATGCCTTGCAACGGGCTGTTCAGAAGAGATCTCCACCCTCTCTTACTCCTACAGATATATGGACAGACTTGCAGGATTCATGGTGGTCATTTACCTCCAGCTCTACTTCAGACATTAATCGAATCCATGCCACGTCGTGTTGCGGCACTTCTGTGAGCTCGTGGAGGCCCTACACTATATTAGCAGGTGTGCCAGGTTTTTTTTGCGGGGCTCTTTAGTGTATAACAGGAAATAGACACCAAATTTGTACAAAATCGAAAACAACTGTACATTCTGTAATATTTGCATTTGACCAATGCTTCTCAAACTTTCAATACTTGCGACCCAATTTTCAATCATGATTTCCATCGCTCCCCCACCCCCATGCACTAACAATGTATTGAATGCAATAATAATGTACTTTGAAACTGACGTTAAAGCTACAATACGGCCTAATTTATGAGGCGTACGTATTATCAAGATAAGTATTAAATTATGTATATAGTATTTTTAAGTAATAGCTATTTAAAGTAAGTTACTTTTTAGTGATAAACTGCTGTTTGTAAAAAAGGCAACACCATGAAGGAATCATCAGAATTAAATGAAATTTAATGCACAAACGACTTGTATTAGTACAAATAAATAACAAAATTTTCAACGCAAAAAGACAATATTAAGTGTCCAAAATCAGTATTTGGTGTAGCCACCACGCGCTGCAATAAGTGCTGCTATACGACGTGGCATGGAGTCAGAGTTTGAATGTCTGCTTGAGGAAAAGAATTCCATATTGCTTGTATACGCAGCAAAAGTTTCTTATTTTGAAACTGCGAGACGCCGACCAACCAAATCCCGCTCGTGCTCAATAGGTGAAATATATGGCGAATAAGCAGGCCAAGGAAGAAGTTGCATATATTGGGCTGAACAGAAGTCTCGAGTCTTTGCAACGTAGGCGTGCATTATCCTGCTGAAAGATAGCTCCAGGAATGCCTTGAAGGAAGGCAACGACTTCGGGCTGTATCACTTCACGGACGTACCTGTTTCTATTGAGATTACTCTCAATTCGTAGCAAATTGATCCATGATGCGAAATCGTCCCCCAAACATAACTCCGGGTGTTAGGCCACCATGTCGTTCGATAACGCAATCTGGAAGGCAACGTTCACTAGCATAGTATCTAAAACGAATGCGGCCGTCATGGTCCCACAAATTGAAGCGTGATTCATCTGAAAAGACAACTTGGTGCCAATCAGCTTGCCAGGCTCTGTGCTCATGAGCCCATTTCAGATGCTGCAGTCGATGGTTTGCCGTGAGGGGAATCCTGTATAAAGGCACCCTTCCACGCAATCCACGGTACAGCAGACGTCGACGAAATGACGAAGCCGACATTAGTAACCCCCCGTTCAAACTCCGTAAATTGTTATAATTTCTCCTTATTTTGTCGTGGAGGCATACTTAGGTCTCACTAAACTTTCGCCACTAACAAATAATCATTAACTATTTCCGACGTCCCTCTACAGCCCTCTATTTATCAAAAGACACTGCGCACGCCACGCATGCGCGGTGGCTCTGAAAATTTACTATTTTACATAATATCCTATAATTGATATTTGCTGCAAAGTTCATTTAATTCTGATTATTCCTTCATGGTGTTGCATTTTTTACAAACAGCAGTGGAGAATAAATATTGTGTTACTTTTCTTTTATAATTTTCATATTGGGACAGATTGCTATAAACACGTAACGTGTATTTTTTTTATTTTTTATGTCAGTATGTATTTTGTCTTGCTGCCTTTAAGTAAATTAACAATTTTTTAAAATAATCTTTTATTTTCGACATTCTTGCGCCCCCCGTAGAGTTATCATACTCCCTAAGGGAGTATGATAACTCTACGGGGTACTCCCACAGTTTGAGAATCGCTGCATTAGACAGAATTTTTTTTTTTTATCTTTTGCAGGGTTACCTCCGCTCCAAAGAGTTCATCGTGACTGAGTGGCCGATGCAGCACACTGTTCCCGACTTCTGGTCCTTGGTGTACGACCACGATTGCAACTCTATCGTCGTCCTGTGTGACCACCCCCCTTCCAGTGTAAGTATGCACTCCTCTGATAATTTGTTTTTTAACTTTCTGTTTTGGGTTCTTCTAATGGTCTGTATTTTGGTAGAATTATCCCCAGTTCTATCCCTCCGAGAAAGAAAAGTCCAAGAAATTCGGCCCCGTCTTCACCATCGAGACCGTTTCCTACAGCACCTTGCCCAACATCAAGTCCTGGATCTTCAAGATACTCAAGAAGGTGAGCAGACACTCATTCTGACTGTCGATAGATGAAACGCGGAACTAAATTATTTTATGGAACTGTTTAAACTTTGTTTATATTTGTAATAAATTTCGGTATGCCATAATTTTTTCTTCAGTTCCTACTATTAGGTCACTCGAAATATATATCTTGTTCAAATTTTCAATCGATAATAAAATACATTTTATAGCGCTTAATTGAGCTGAAATTTTATATTCATGATTATTTTGGATGACAATACGGTAATTTAATTATAATTAATAAAAATTAAGTGATTAAAACTAATTATTCAAAGAATCACAGATACAGCCACTTTGGCATCATTTTTGGCGAGCTGCGTCAAAACTTTAAAAGGTTTTTCTCACGTTTTAAAGCCCTCATTTGAGCTGAAATTTTCTATACACGTTTGTTTTGGGTGACTACATGACAATTTGATTATGGTTAATTAAAATTAATTAACTGAAACTAATTATTTAAAGAATTACAGATGCAGAGTCTTGTTTAGCGACTTGGGTCAAAACTTTAAAAGATCTTTTTTTCCCTCACATTTTAAAGCATTCAGTTGAACTGAAATTTTATAGACACGATTATTTTGGATGACAATACGATACATTAATGATAATTCATAAAAATTAATTGCCACTTAATATTGTGGTTCTGTCATATGTATATACATATTTATATTAATTGTAATTATTTGATAAAAAGTAATTAAAATAAAACTTTTCTTCGTTGTTTCTTAGTAGGAATTGACTTAAAATTTTTTAGTTATATTATTTGTTTTGGCTTCCGTTGCTATCACAAATTTCGTTTCAATAGCTGACCAGAAATAGATCTTCAGATACACTGCTGTGGCCACCGTAAATGCAACACCAAGAAAGACAAGAGATAGTACAACAAAATTTATTTTGTTGATAACATATAACAACATTTCATTTTGTAGCGATCACCGCTGCCACACGCCTCGGCATTGATTCAAAGAGACTTTGGATGTGTTCTTGGGGTACAGCAGACCAAACAGCTTCCACACGTTGCCTAAGTTAATCTGGTGTGGCAGCTGGGGGTGTAATCTAGGTCAATCTTTGAGCCACCATAGACCACATGCTTTCTATCGGCGAAAGATCCGGAGAGCGAGCCGGCCAGGAAAGCAATTCAATCTGGTGATTGACGAAGAATATTTGGACAATGCATGCCACGTGTGGTCGCGCATTATCCTGTTGAAATAAAGCTGTGGCTAAGCCCTGAAGGTAAGGAAGGACAGCTGGCTCAAACACCTCGGAGATGTAGCGCTGGCTGTTTAAAGTACTGGTAATGCGTACTAGAGGAGTGCGAGAGTTATATCCAATACCGCCCCATACCCTAATACCCAGTGCAAAACCAGTGTGGTGGTGCATAACGCAGCTGTTAAGCATCCTCTCTCCACGGTGTCTCCAGACTCGAATCCGACCATCGTGGTGTTGCATACAGATGCGTGACTCGTCAGTAAAGACAACTTCATTCCATTCTGCCGCCCACATCCTTCTTTCATCGCACCATTGGCGGTGGAGACGTCTGTGGTTCTGCTTCAAGGGTAGACCAAGCAACGGACGTCTTGCGGACGAACCACTCTGCTGTAAACGGCATCGAATGGTACGCGCAGACACTGAATGATGCGTTACAGACTCAATGTGCTGTGCTATGGTTCGTGATGTGACAGAGCGATCCGTCACTGCCATGCGCACAATTTGCCTGTCCTCACGTGAAGTGGTGCACTTAGGTGGATGCGATCGACCACGTCGGTCCGTCGTACCTTCCTGCATCCAACGGTCACATATCCGCATTACAGTTTGGTTTCGTCCAACACGACTACCGATTTCTCTGAAAGATAATCCACAATCTCGGTAGGCCACTATCCTTCCTCTGTCGAACTCGGATCCTTGATCAAAAGCTGATGGCTGTTTTCTACGAGACATAACTGATCGTTTTTTGAAAAAACCACAATTGCCGAACTTGAAATCGTCGAAATCTCCAAGCCTTAAATAGCGCTTTGAGGTGGCGCCACAGGCGCGCGTGATGTGTGTCTGCGCTGAAGTTCTTATCATTTGCATATCTCACCTCCGCTAATGCATGTTGTAAATTTCATGTTATTTGCATGCTTCCTTCAGGGTATTGCATTTACGGGGCCAGCAGTGTATATTTAAAAAATGTAACATAGTTCTTTGCTAGAAACTGCCGAATTCCGTATTTTCTTCCCTGAAGCAATTCAAAAGAACTTTATCGGTGACTTCAAATGTGTTTATCTGATCTATCTGCTATTAAGTAATTATTTGGAATGAAAACAGTTTATCAGAAATGATAGGGTTTTTTTTTGAGCAAATAACCACCTGTAGCTTAAATTTATTTCAATTTTTTATATACATATATAAGAGCGAATGTGTTCTCAATACACGCTACACGAAATCTGATTTTAATGCAATCTTTGTCCTTGAAATTTTGTTCGTCTTGTAGAAAATGTTCTTTTCTCTGATATATTTTGGAGGTAAAAATAACTCCACACACCCCATTCATTTACATTAATATCTATTGGATTGATTCAAAACCCTGTTTGCAAGCAGTGAATTTCTGGCAAAGTAGAGTGTACGGTTTGTTCTTTGTGTCATGAAGCACTCATTGCAATACGCATTATCATATCTGACTGCAACAAAAACTAAATCCCACATGGTTATGATTTAGCAAATGTGAGCGAATGCACCATAAAAATTTTTAAAAACTAGACTTGCGATTATTTAATAAGTATTTCAAACCACACACACTGTCTATATATATATATATATTGTTACGTAGATAAGGCTTCGAGGATTTTATGCTATCTGTCTCAAAGTACAAAACAGTTGCTTAGCAGCGTTGGAAATTTTATTGTAGATGCACAATCCTTAGAAATACAGGATTCAGAAGCAAAATTCGCAAAATGAATACCAGAAGGTCTTCACCTCTTCTACAGCACTCAGACACAACTACCAGTGTCTAAAATTACAAATACGTAATATATTCGCAAACAATCGCTCGTCCTACTCGACAGCCAAAGTAATACTAATTGCTGGTAGACTCTTCAACGGTCAAGACAATATTTCCTCCTGTTTCGGCGAATTACTCCCGAAAAACCTTGAAAAATCCGCTTACCTCATAGATTGTGATATTAGAAAATTTCCTCAATATTTTTCTGAAGCATCAGTGTAGTCGTCATCTGGCCAAAAATGGTCACCAATATAGTCGCCAAAAATGATGCCAACTTGGTTCTATCGCCAGCATTTCGCCAAGTTTCCTTTGAATCGCCATTATAATGAAAGGAACGACGTTGCATGCGAAAGTTACTTTAGCAAAAAATAAATACAACGGAGAGTAATATAAACGCATTCCACATCCAGATATAAGTTATTTACACTATTTTATACATTCATTACACATTCGTAACAATATATATATACCGTTATTTTTGGCGGAACGAAAACCGGAACTGAACCGATATATTTTTTTAATTCAACCGGGATGAAAACTGGAATGAACTGTTTGAAGCCCTGTCTTTTACGTCGAATTAGTCGTATGTATGTCGAAAATAGTCTCCTCAAGTAAGTTCCCGCTCTGGGTGTAGTTATGCCCAGGATTCATAAAAAGGCTGTCTTCTACATTCATTAAATCGTCAGTAAAGTTTAATGTAGGTATCTGACTACAAAGAATGATACAATAATGCTTATTTCGATACTAGCCAGCTGGGTGGCGTAGTTGGTTTGTCGCTGGCCTTGTACGCCGCGTGAAGGACGAGGGTTCTCTCCCGGCCCAAGTCGGTGAATTTTCTTGATGCAGAAAATCGACAGCATCCATGTCGCTTGATTATGTGGCATGTAAAAGATCCCTCGAGTGCTTGTTTGGCTTGTTTGCTCTCGGCAAAATTAAATTCCTACGTAGGGTTTCGATTCGTCAGAGCTTAAGTGCCTCCCTCTGGGAAAGAAGCTGGGCGTCAGAATTACCTGCGGCGATTAGTGTCCACCTATATGGTGCCGCACTAAAAAGCTAACCAGCCCCGGGAGTTGAACTAGGTGTGCAGTGGTAAAACACTAATCCGAGCCCCATTAGAAATTATTTTGATACCAGAGGATGCAAAGTACTACCATTTTAGAACCAAATTATTGATCCATTGTGCACGTGTGTTTGCGGTACAGAAGTTGGTGTTTTGTCTATTTTGTCTCTCTACGGTTTCATTCGAATATGGAAGAATTCTAATTCAATTTAATTTAAGGAAGTGGCATCTCCTTACAGGTGGTGTCCCTCACTGAGCTCATGTCAGGCGTGAAGGCCGAGCCGAAAACAACACAACTGTTCTTCATCACGTGCTGGCCCGCAGGCCACAAAGTACCCACCTCTACCAACTCCCTGGTGGAGCTCATGAACATGGTGGAGCGATGGAGACAGCGAACCTCTTACGGACCAGTCCTCCTGGTATCCAGGTAAGAGCTACACCTCATCCTTTCACGTGACTCATTTTTTTATTGTGCTGCGTGCTTACAGTAAACTGTTCTCTGTGTGTGTTGCAGCAACGGGAGGGCGCGCGTGGGCGTGTACTGCGCTGCCAGCATTGCCATCGAGCAAGCCATCGAACACGAAGAAGTAGATGTGTTCACAGCTGTCAAAGTGGTCAGGAGACACAGACCGCAGCTCGTTGAAAATATTGTAAGTGTTTTATCTCTGCAACACAATTATTCCCTTGTGTATAGATCCTTGTTCAAAAACGACATCTAGAAAGTTTGTGTGACCTTTATCCCCTATGAAATTGATTAATGTTTGTTTTCTGCGTGAAAATTTATATTTATGGTATTTTTGTGTGAAGTTTATATGCAGAGAGAGAGTATTTCTTTAACATCGTACAGTTGTTTTCCATTTTTATTAGAAGGATTTTTCTTGTTAGTTTTAAAAAAAGTAATAATAAAATATTTCAAAATCAAAAAGAAAAAAATGTAGACATTTAACAGACTAACAGGCTGATTGTGTATTAGTACCGATCCTCTCCAAGCCTAGACCTTGCTTTAAGAATCTTACCATCCTTACAATTTCTCCTGCAAAAGATACTATTTGGGTAGGGGAAAGGACCCTTGTGGGGAACGGTGGAGCAGTGTACCTTTAACAACTGTTTTGAAGTACATTCTGCTTAAAATGTCTTAAAGGTTGCTGGCCTTGATTGCGGATGGCTAGGTGGTGGGTGTTCTCGCCCATATCGGGAAATCTTCCTCAGCTGTAGCCTTAGGTCTTTGCTTCAGCCAGAACAGATTATGTTATGAGCGTCTCTTAGACATGGTTCGTATGAAAAGAGTGGGAAATCGAGCTCTAATGGGGACCCTTGTAAATTCGTGTTGTAACGTCACTTCTCAGCTAGCTTTGGGCTACTCCTCTTTTCTTCCCCAGCACCCTAGGCAAAAAAACTCGCCATATGGCATCTACTTCAAAGCGGGCAATTGATAAGGCACACACGTGTCGGCTGTTGTCCAATCTTTAGTTCCATCTTACACATGGTCGTGCTACACACGAGTGAACAAGATGACCCGCTTTTGTGAGGAGGAAATGCCAAAAGTTTTGTTATTTGCATTGGAATGACATGGCGATTTATATGACTTTCGGCATGATGGTCGTGGGCCCTACGGGACTTTGTACCAATGATATTTGGGATGCCATGTGCGTGTCCATGTTCTTTCCAATCAGAAATTGAAGGGGCGTAAGAGAGTCTCCCCTTGAAGATTTAAAGAAACTGATTGGAAAGTGACCAGCGACAGACCTACGAGAAAGAAACAAGCTGACTTTTGCTTTTAACTATTTTAGCAGATCACGAGATCCAGTAGAAAGAGCCTATCCGACGACGATACAAAGCATTGGCATTATATGTGTAAGTTTACTTATAGATACGATAGTTATATGTGTTAACTTACGATTAAAAATTGTAAGTAAAAAAGTAATTTTACTAATGTGCTGTGTGATCCACACATCTCGCTACCTAGAAATTAAAGCAAACCTGTGGTCACTACGTCACAATGTAATTAACCTTATAATTATGGAGACAAAAAAAATGAATTAACTATTTTTCCGCTAAGGTAAATAATATTCGTTTAAATTCAGCTGTTCATCTTGGGCTAAACTTGTCAACAAATCGGGAAATATAGCTACTTTTGACACAATCCAAAGGTTGCAGTTGTAAGAGGGTTCGGAGAAGAAGCAGAAAATGGTTACTTCTTTATTTTAGATCTAACACTTTATGAACGATTTACAACTTAATCCTTCTTGGGAGAAATCTTCAATCCAAATTTTTAATCTAACTTATGAGATTATTTAAAAAAAACTTATCTGTGGTCGTAGTTCCTTGTACAAATCCTTATCGAACAACGACAGCTTGGTACAAATAAACTTCTATTTTCTTCTACAAATCCGGGTGGATGCTAAGATGACTATTAACTTCAGACAAAAAGACTTCCTTAGTTACAAATCACTTTCTACTATTCCGATATTTCCCGATTAGCCTCATACACCCCAGTGCCAAGATTTAAATAACATTTATATTAGCATAAAATCCAGTCATTTCTATGGAGAGCGGTTTTTAAACTAAAATCATAGTTAAAGAATAGTTTCTCCTAAAAAGAACAGTTGAAGTTGCGCTGATAGAACCCGTCTCACAATCTTAATTCAATCAACTGAAGATTTTCACTCTAAGAAATAAGTTCTGTTACAGAATGTCGAAGTAAACCTTATGAGGAGGTCGTCTGCTTTTCATGGCTAATTTTGCTCTGTTCTTCTCTTTCAGACGGAGTACAAGTACTGCTACGACTTGCTCCTCAACTACATCATGAACTTTCACCATAAGGAGTGAGAGACCAAATCTTTTACACACCCTGGTGCCTATGAACAGAACAAAACACGGGGTGGGGTGTCTCTCGCCCCATTTTCCGAATACTCTGAGGGTCCATCACATTTGTTATTCCTGCACTTTTTCTTCCCGCCTCCCCCATCGGAAGTGTTTCATACTTCCGCGTGATCACTGAGGAATGTTTCATCCTCATCACGCTCTAGTTGGCTCGACCTCTACAGCCCCCTCCCGCCCCACCAGAAGAGTTCTTTACATATCAATTTTATTAAGTCTCTTCTCTTTTTCTTTGGATCCTCAAATAGCGCCAGGGCGGCCGGAGGGGAGGGGTTTGTCAGGTCGAGTCCCTTCCAGGATGAGACAAGAAAAAAACATCTTCCAGGTTTACTTTGTGCACGAGGTAGACGTTAGCCGCGCGCGACGACTTAGTTCTTTTTCAGGCCATTTACAAAGCACTTTTATAGTCTCTGTAGATTTTTAAAGCAACAGATACACTTATTTCTCTACGACTTTCCATTTCGCAGAAGAGAATCCCGAGCGCACTCGGGGAAACAACGAAGTTACCGCAACTCAAAAGGCTGCTTAGAGCACGGACTTCTGGAGGCCTACAGTCAGGAAGTGCCAAACACTTAAATCTACTTTAAAAAGAGGGACGCCTTTGATGGCGATGCTCTGTAAACGCGTGTCGTGAAATAGAATGAGTTAACCTCATACAACAGATCGCAAAGGGAGTGAAAGTGTTTAATCACCATTTTTTTTTAAAACTTGGTATTCGAAAACTTTGCAAAAAAATTGAACGAGAAAGGCTAAATTGAAGTACATTTTAAAAAGGTAGATATCAGGGACATCTTAAGGCATGGGCCCAGTGCCTCACCCTCGGTGGAGGCCTCGTTTCGTTCTGACTCATCCTTAATAAGATCATATGAACAATTTTAATATTCGAATAATATTCCGAAACATATTCTCTTAAAAACAGGGAATTTCAAACTACATGTCAACTGGCATGACCGTTGACCATGCCTAAGCCTAATACCATAAGCGATCACTCAAACCAGCTGCTTCCGTCGAGCTGGTTTGTGAGCCATACACATTTATTTGTTTCAAATTAACGTTTGTACGAGTATTTGAGCATTGTCTACTGTATAGGTCAAAGATAGGCCATACTCTTAAATAGGGGCCCAGGGCCTCAAAAAATCTTAAGACGTCCCTGAACGATGTAATATGTATTTAAGGATCGATGTAATCTTCATTTTTTTACAAAACTTTTAGAAATCATGTACTGTATTTAGGAATATCAATCGTTTTCTCGCAAAAAATCCTAATTATAAGAGTTTCGCTGCTCCATGCGCAGGCAAGATGAACCACCAAAGCGCAAGGAAAGATTTTTCCAAGGATTGAAGTAATTATTATCCTACTCGATTGAAAAGCATTCACTTGGAATTATGAGGCGTAAGAGAATTTTTAAAGGCACACACGAAAAAAAGTATTTTCTTAAGATGATAATATAAAAAAGCGTCGGCCCTCTTTGCGCGTCTAAGAATATAGATTTGCAAGGTTGCTTCCTATTTCTCGGACAAGATTTTATCCAACAGGGTTTAATATATTTGTATACAACAATGTGAATTTTATTCCAAGAAACTCATTCAAACGAGTAACATAAACACAGGTGCTTTACAAACTTTCACGTAACCAGTTGATAAATTGTGAAGAGCTTTACTTTAGGCTATGATTTTTAGAATTTTCAAGTACTTAGTACCTAAATGAAACATTCCTTTAAAAATAATACACACTAGCGAGTTAGATTTCACATTCGAGGTCCTCACGTTTTATTTGGCAACAACTTTTATTACTGGAAGGGTAAAAATCTTTTGACTTACTTGATATGGATGCAAATTATTAGATAAATCATAAGAGGAAGGATATTTTCTGTAAATGAATAGGGTTCGTTTAGCCTTCTTTCAGTGCAATGAAAATTTCATCGGTAAAATTGTCATTTGGGAGGGCAGAAAAAGAAAACATTCTGGCTGCAAAAATCCATTTCCTGCTCCATGGGCTGCCTTGAAATTGTAGTTGTGTGTGAAAAAGGATAATTTTTTACAAAATATCGACCTTAAAAGTTGGAAGAGTTTTTAAATATTTTTTGCGGGGAACATCTCTCACGAATCAAATAAACTTAAGATTTTTGAAGACTTCCATTGAAGTAAAATAGTTTTTTTAATAATCTGTTTCAGTTGAAGTGGTATTATTCTTGAAACTCTCCCATGAGTAAGAGAAAGAATGAAATTTTCATCGGCTTCTATCCGAAGACGGTTCTTGGTTTGGAAAAATTAACCGAAAAGCTGACTCTCTGTCAAACATTCAATAAACAAATGATATCGTTCACTTAAACGATTCTCCCGACATTCAACATTGAATGGATCTTCAGTTTCTTCGTTTTCATCAGATTCGTTTCCTATCATTGGTTGATGTACATATTTTTTTTTTATCATATGAAATCGTTTTTACCTCTTCCTTACAATTTGACGTTTCTTTCAAAAACTCCCAATTTTCCACGCGCTGTATCGTTTTTAAATTTGCATATTTAAATTAGACCGAAATATTTTGTTCCGAAGTGTTTAATTTAGGGTTTGCAATCCTGTGTTATATTTCCAATCCCGAGATTTTAGGATAACATTTTCGAAATCGGTCCTGTGCAGTGCCAGTTTATCCATTGGGCCCCGGATAAGCTATACTTAACCAGGTTTTCTGGTAAATAATTTCAATCCACCAGTGCCAAGGGGGCCCGTAGATCTTCTGCGCCCAAAAAGAATTTAAACCGGCACTGGTCTGTGAGATTAGGATTGGACTATATATATTTATGAAAAATACTTACACATTAACAATATTTGAAATTACATAATAAAACTGAAAACATAATTAAAAAATTGGTTATTTAATTATTTATTGAAACAAATTTACACAAAATTTAATTCATCATAAAAAAAAAAAATAGAAGATGGTACATAATGAAATTGAAGAACATTTCTTGTATTTCTGCAAATAAGCTTTTAAAAAACACAGCTGGTCGAGTTTCATCGTTCAAACGGTTTATTATTCAATTCCTACAATTCCAAAACCCCTTATAATATTTATTTTATTTTTTTGGGGGAATTTTTCTTAAAAAAAATTTTTTAAAAAAAGCCCAATTGAGCTTTTTTAAGGCATGATTTTTTTTAAGGGCAATACAGAAATTTTAATTAAATATAATAAAAATTGATTAAAACCACTATTAAAAAGAATTAAAGCAGCCCCCGTTTGGATTTTTTTAGCTTAATTTGTGTCTAAATTTTTAAAAAGGGTTTTTTTTTCTAAATTTTTTCCCAATTCAGTGGAACTAAAATTTTAAGCCCCCCCATTGTTTGGGGATGAAAATAAGTACAAAAAATAAAAAAAATTACCGGCTGTGTTTTCTTTTAGGGGAATACATTTTTTAATTTATTGAAAACTTTTTAAATTAAAAGTGCAAAAATAAAAAATTTTTTCGTTCTTTCAAGTGGGAATTGATTTTAAAAAATTTTTTTATATATATTCCGTTTTTGTTACAAATTATATTCGGGTTAAGAAAATGATGCTAAATTCTACCCAGTAGGTTTTATCGCCAAAATTAACCATGTCTTTTTTTCCTTTTCAAAAAGAAACATTTCTTTTTGATTTACCCGTGTCTCAAATTTAATCAGCCGATTTTTGGTGCATGTCCCTCTTTTATAAATTTTTTTCCCCCTTTTTTCGTTTCACTTTAAAATTTCTTTTGTCTCCCCATTGATTCAGTATGTAAAAACAATTTCGGTTACCTATTGAAATGAAGATTAAATTCGAACTGTTAATAAAGCAGTGGGATTTTTTAATGGGCCGTTCTTTCCCCTCAAGCAGGTCCCTTCCAATTTTAAGGATTTAATTTTAAAAGGAAGTGGGCAAAATATATTCCCGAAAAGCATGTTTCATTAAAAATTTTTAAATTTTTTAAGAATTAAATTTGGGAAAAATTTTTAAGAGAAAAATTTAAAATGTGTCGAAAAATTTAAAATCCGGAAATTTTTTAAATTTTGAAGAAAACTGGATCTCGCTGAAACCCTAAGTTAACTTTTATCAAGAAAATTAAATCCGGGATGATCTTCAAGCAAAAGGGAGGAAAATTGTAAAAAAGAAACTGACACAAAGTAGTGTAATATCCTTTTTCAATTTTGTAGCATTGAATGAATTTCAATAATAATAACAATGCGAGTTTTTTCAGCCTAAACGTTGCTGCTTCCGATCGGCTATATTGTTATGTTTGCCGTAACATACTTTCAAGCTGAGAAAGAGAAAATTCCTTTTGCTATACCCCGCACTGAGTTGTCCTCCCGATCTGCTTTTTAAGACTTAAGGAGAATCATTTGTAGAATTTTTCGAAATCGCGTATTACTCAATGTAAGATGCATTTAAAAATAATTCGAGATTTTTAACATGCACTGTTTATATTTGTAGAGACCCGAAACACAATTTTATCGATGGCAATGTAAGATATATACTGTAAAAAAGAGGTTCTAAGTTTCATGGTTACGAAGTTAAATTTGATGCTTTCAGACATTTTTTTTTCCTTTTTCACAAAAAAAGATTAATAGAATTTGGAAAACGAAGAAAATTATTACGAAGACTTTTTGAAAGCACTCTATAGATGTAAATATACCATTACTTTTGGATAGTTTTATGTCAATAAAAAGTTCTAGTATATTCCTTTTGGTGCTCTTTTTATTTTCCCCAACACTGAAACTTTGAATAAGTTTCTCCTAGAGTAACTGATGTATTTCCGATTTTAGATAATTATTCAAAGATGTGAAAAGCACACACACAATGGAGCTTTAAATCCTTTATATCAAAACACACAGGGAGTAGCGTAAATAGCTTCAAGACATTTCTTATGGCAACTTGCAAAATGTTCTCAAAATTTCATAGATGTTAGCAATGGTGACATCTTTTCAAATATCAAAGAAGCAACGGAAACTGAATGCACTCTAAAATAAGTCAATATTTAGTGAATGAGAGAAACGAGTCTGGTCCATTTTTTCCCCCCTGTGTTGCCCAAATTCTTGCACCAACACTCATGTGTTATTGCTTATGGTACCTGAACGATAGTGTCACATCAAGGTCCACGAAATTCATAGTGACAAGGGGCTAGTTTATATATCCGTCATTAGCGCAGCTTTGAGTACCACATGCAGGTGATAGTACAATTTTTTTTTGGCTTGCTTTCACCCTGATTCAGAGGGAGAAAACCCTAGGGAAGGATCAGAGGTCTCTTCTTCACCAACTTCACAAGAGGGCTCACATCTAGGACAATATTTAGCGTGTGCTACGCTGTAAATTCACTATACATTTAAAAACACACATCCATACCTTCTCCAGGATTCCAACCCAGACCCTACGACATAACAGTCAGCATCACTAATCACTATACCGTCTGTCTGGAGGACTAAACATAATCATGTACAAGAATGATATGTGTCCCAATCTTATATCACTACTTAGGGAACCATGTCTTGTCATTTTGATTGTTAACATCTCTCCATGAAGAATCACAAAGGCTTTTGCGAAGAACCTCATAATTTTGAACCAGTCAAGTAACAAGGACAACACTTCAGATGGATCCCACTCTCCAGATTTCTACACAACAACAACATGAGGACTTTGAGCAGGGAAGCATTTGAGCAGCACTGACTTATGAGTAACAATGCCAGATGGTCCTTAGATTAGTAACGGAGGGGTGTAGTCATGAACAGGTAACAGCCACATCTTGCACACTTAGAAGTAAAAATGCCAGGTGTCACATGATCTTCAGCCACAAATGAAAATCATGCATTGCAGGCCTTTCCATACTTTGAAAAACCATGTAGAGATCATGCAAAAAATAAGTAACAATTCAATAAAGTAAAATATGTCTATAAACATATGAATGACACATTTTAATAATGATTTATGTAACTAGCTGCAAACTTTATTTTATGGTAAATAAAATATTAAATCTAGCATTAGAAAAAGTGGTAAGATTCCAAAACGAATACCAGAGGAAATATCTTTAATAAATCAATACAGTTGTTGGCTTTTGCTGATGACACATTAATATCATTGCACAAACACCCAATGCACTAAGACAAGCCTTATCTTTAGAGAAAGAGTCCCTCAGGATGGGACTGAAAATCAATAAGACCAAATACTAAACTAAATCATATTTTAACAATTCCCATTTTAAAATTGAAGAGTATAATTTTGAAGTTGTTGACAGTTTCAATTATTAGAAACAATTGTACTACTGAAATCCAAAAGAGAATTACTATGGTGAATACATGTCTTAATGGAATACGAAAATATATGAAATTGAATTTAATCAAAAGAAAAACAAAGGTTCTATTTTATAAAAGTCTTTTAAGATCAGTATTAACTTATGCATGTGAAACTTGGTTTATGTCTCAAACAGATGAGATCATGATAAGCATCTACGAAAGGAAGATATTAAGATTTATTTTGAGGGAAATTTAGGAAAATGACGGGGAAGATCAAACTTAGAGTTTATCAACTATACAGAATCAAATTGTTCCCATCAAAATACAAAATTTAAAAGGGGAAATTTATTGTCAGAATCAAAAACGCACCACTAAAAGTGTTCAATGTAAACCCAAATTGGCCCCAAAAAAGGGCAGGGCCAAATTTGGAGGGAGATCTAAAAAAAAGTCTATTTTTTAAAAAAAGGGAGAACACAGCAAGAAGAAGTGGCCTAAAAGGCTTGAGGGCCAAGGCCCACCCTGGGCTGTCAAGCCACTGAGGAAGGAAGGAAAATACTAAATACACCGACATATGTAATGACATATTTCTTACACTCTCACAAACAAAAAAATAAGAAATAAACACAAATAAAATTTAAAATTCTTTATTTGAAAACTAGTAAAATAAAGAGTAGTTACATGCAAAAGTCATTCACTTAATGAATAAAAAAAAATGTGCTTTTACCAGGATGAAAATGATTTCACATAATACAAAATCTCACTTGAAGATTCCACGTGGGAGCCAGGCGAAGATATCAATAAATTTTTCTTTAAATCAGCATTTTGAATTCCATAATTCACTATGCACAAAACATAATTTCTCATAAGTTTATTCGCAAACAAAATTTTGCAAAAAAAAAGTCATTTTTTTTTCAGAATATATTTTAACAGATATAACACCTTAACAATGAATGAATGACAAGAGAATTCTCTTTTAAGTGGCTTTGAACAAAATGTTGATGTTTTAATTCAAAATTATTTGACTAAATGTAAAGAATTACACAAAACAGTATATTGAAGAAAGAAAAAAATGTTCGTCTTAATATATTTTTTTAAATCACACTATAATAAAAGAATATATTTCTACTCCAAGATTTAATCCTGTAGATCACCACTAATCCTTTACAAGAATCTTTTTAATATATATAAATTTCTATTTTGTTTTCTAAAATCCTGCCTTTAAATATTTCTAACTTCATTTCAGTACATCTCACTAAATTCTACAGGAAATGGAATACTGTCAATGTCATTTGGCTGATTTAAATTATTATCTTTAACTGCCAAGACCCAAATATTCACATGACTACAACAAGAGAGCAGTCTCTCAGAACATTTATACAAAAATACATCAAGCCTCATCTAATTAAAACAAATGCAACAATTAAAAATTATAAGCACAAGTTACAAGTACAAAAGAATTGAATTAAATCAAAGATAGTAACATTTAAAAAAGTTTAGAAACCCTATTTCCTGCAGAATACTTTTGAGTCCTCTGAAGATTTATTTCACAATATAGAAATTTTTGAAAGGGTTTTTGTACAAATTAAAAACTGCTTTCAAACAGAAACTTTCTTTAGAGAAATAAAAAAAAGTCACAAGAAAAAGAAATCAAAGCTTGTTATAGGCATGTAACACAAACTAGTGACCACTGCTCAATGTAAAGGGTCAAAATACTCGAGTTGTCTGGGAGACTGCTCACAATAGTTACAGGTAACATTAATTTTTCACAAAAAATAGAAAACAATAACTTGACATGACAGCCTTTTTTCAAGAAATTTATTAAAACAATCATCATGCTAACTGAACCTTAGATTTTTTTTACACAAATATTTTTTTTATCAGAACTCATAAGTAAAGCTTTCTTCTTAGTATTGTTTCCTATACATATAAATTAATTTTCCTTTTCAAAAGGAAAGCATGATTTTAAAACCAATTGTTTGAAAGATAATTTCAGTTTTAAATCATTTTGTCATGTAAAAAAATCTAACAATGCCCAGCTCAACACCACACTTATGAATAGAAAAAAAACACAGAAATAAGTGGAACAGGAACCATCTCATCAACAGCATCAGAAAATGCTAAATATATATATTTATTTATATATGTATGTATATATATGTGTGGATACCCTGTATGATTACTGAATCATGACCACAGTTAAAATTACTCAGAAAATTATTTAATGCATATAAAATGCAACTAATTTCCATAGCATATTCGAGATGATAGTGTTTTTTAAGAAACAAGAAAAAGGAATACATAAGAAATAAAATAGGCTAAACTGAAAGAGTAGAAACAACTCATGCTTCCGTTGTTTGAAAACTGCTGCAATCCAAGTGTATTAATGAGTCAATTTCATGGTGATAACCTGAGAAAAATATAGACACATCAAATACATTACAATCAACTTATCAGACATGTATTCCCAAGAGATACATTTATACATCAGCAGTTCTTCAGATGATAAAGCTACAGCTTTACATGACAACATGCAATATTATTAGGTTATATTGACAAGTAAATGAATATGAAACTCAATTCTTAAAAAATTCTTGAATTTTATTAACTTTTTGACGTAATGTTAAAGAATAGGATCCAAACAAACCCTGAACAAATGGAATGTATTCCCATTGGAAAAATTCTCCAACATTACCTTTTTATTTTACTATCCAATAGAAAGCAGCATTACTTATTATACAACTTATTTTTGTCTGAATCAATCTATTTTTCTAATGTAAAATGTAATCCATATTTTGTATCCTATACCGTAATATTAAAGTTTGCACCCTATACATTAATGGAAAAACTTATTTATAGAATGTTTTTTTAAGTCCCAATGCAGATTAAATTAATACAAGTATTACTACATAATACAAGAAACGAGAGATTCTAACGGAGAGCATATTCAGGTTTGGTTCACTGTTTGATATTATGCAAAAAAAAGAACCGTCTTCTAGAAGCAAAATAACTTCTAAAAATATTTGCTGAATACTAGCAACCAAACAATTTTCTCCCTACATTAGATATATTTCCTTTATTACAACTTATCAGCATATCCCAACCTGTATTTTCACAAAATTCTACAAGACAGGATAAGTAGCATAATTTTTAGGCAAGGAAAAATAATTTTACAAGTACGCAATCACTTTACTTTGTGCATTTTTGATTTATTCTTCATTTAAATTAATACACTATTATAGGTTTACTATATGTTTTAAGATTCAGAATATTTTCTCTAATCTGTACAATGCACCAGAAATAATTTAAAATGACAAACATGATTTTTTTTTCATCAATGAATATAAGAAATTCAAAAATTATTACCCATTGCAATTCAAAATATAATCCTGAGCATCTTTGAATTTCTTTATTTCAAAATTGGTACATTGTTTAACACCATTCTTTAAAAATGTGAAGAAATATTTTCAATATTATCTATGTGTCATGTATATATATATATCATGATGTAAAATATATTTAAAGATGAATATGATGTTTTTTATCTACTGACACCTCTGTAAAAGTTTTGCAGAGTTGATATAAAAATGATTATTGTTTTAATCTTACAAAACAGCATCCCCAAATTTCTATTTCACAGCGAATAAATATATACTTTATGATAATGAATATTATTAATTTCATTAAAAACTATTAAAAAGATCTGTTTTTTAATGAATTTAAAGACTTTGTACAAGAGCTAATGAAAAAATTCATCAAATAATGTAATAGTGATTCAGTTCAAATAGTGACTCAGATCATTGTAATACAATTAACATTTAGTATCCATAAAACTTGCTAACTTTGCTTTTTTACGTTCAGTCTGAAATACATACTTGCAAATTTTAAAAATTATATCAAAGGTTATATACATAAATTACATAAGTCAAGAAACTTTTTTAAATCCATCCATACTGTAATACATATATACTTACACAACTTATACACTGCATTGATCATGTATGTCACGAATAACAGGCAATATCAGCTGAACACCAAAAGCGTACTTTGTCACAAAAATCAAAAAGAAATAAGCTATTTGTGCAAAACTTGAATTACGTATAGTGTCTTGCTTTGAAAAATATCACAGCTTAGAATTCAAATTTTAAGTCATTCACATACCTAAAAAAGACGCGAATCATTAAAGGATAACATTTATTGAACTATTGTTTTAATGTTCAAAACAAGTTTTACACAAATCCGCATTTTCTTTTTTACAGTACAACAGGTAAGCAAAATTCATATGGTAACAGCAATGAATATGTTAATAACAAGGAGAATTTATGACTGTAAAACAGAAAAAAAGTAGATACACCAGCACCTCTAAATATGCTATAGATTAGAACTGCTTATCTGATTAGTTTAAAGCATCTTTAATTATAACCTTCAATTCAACAACTGAAGTCGAAGGGAGGGGGGCACAATAATGGTCATAAATCAGTGATGATTCAGTGTGTGTATACATTACAGGTTATAACCAGTGAATATTATGTACAGATGAGGATACACTAGATCAGTTTATCGGAATGAAAGGCTACACCATTCAGCTCTGAAGCAAAAGTCAGATCACCGCACATGCACAGAGAATTGGTCTCAGCTGCGAACTTGCCCAATCCAATCCTTAAAAATAGATCAAAGTTCATTATAACAATTTCAGATGTTTCAACTAACTGACAATGGTTTGTAATTCAAGACAAACAGAATAACTTTGAAAGGGAAGTATTTCGACTCTTGATATTTTTCAGTACTGAGCTCCTATTTCCATATGACTGCTCTAACAAAATGAAGAAAGGAATTATTCCTGCACTGAGTTGCAGATGCCTAATTTATCCAAATGTCATTCTGTGAGAGACGTTATTCCCAAGTCTGTGGGCACATGCAGTCTCCTCCTCCTGCTACTCTTGAGCTCCAAAAATCACATTCCTTCCCCAGTCTCAGGTATTAAACAATTAGACTTTAAAAATTCATTTTCTGAATAAATGGGTAATGTACACTACAGAACTGTGAACTACAAATGAGTATCGCATTGTCCCAAATTCATCCCGTGACCCAGCCTCGGGGTTTTCCATTGCAAAGGAATCTTTAGTCACCAATGGAACACACCCTTTTTCTCAGGTGACTTTAGGTCCAGGGGTGGGTGGCCTTCCACGTTTGGCTTTGACTATGGGAGGCTGCGGTGGAGGCTCTGTGACCGGATTGTCTTCACATTGCCATGGCAATGAGAATTCACTAAAAAGAAATTTAGGATGAGTATGTATAAATTTCTAAATTAACATGCCAATGTATTTTATAACCATTATGCTTAACAAAAATGACCTATGCAACCAAAAGACATCTTAAAGGGAAAAAAAAGTTCTCAAAAAACGAAATAAAAAAACTGCCTAACAGAATGTCATATGCCTTAAAATGTCATTTTAAAATTTAGAACAAAGAATGAAATGAAACAAGGATTATGAGTTGATACATTTTATTACAAAAGCATATTAAAAATGAGCACTACAATATTTTTCATTTGCTTAGTTACACTTTTTAGTCAGTCAAAAAAATAATACATTATTCAGTTACGAAGATACATGATAAAACAAAAATGTGAATATTTCTAATTTATTATCCATAGGCAAAGTTTTATCAAGGTTAAGAATCACCATTACATACATATCAGTTCACACAGAGTAACTGTAAAATGAAAAACGGATTTCCCCTTAGATTAAAAAAAGTACATCTTTGCATACTTAAAATTTTCAATAAATGTACAAAAATAGCCTATTTCTCTTGCTTGCTACTGTTAAACTGTAAACATTTCACAAGTAATAGATATAAGACTTCGTACATTTGTATAATAAAACAAACAAACCAAAATAATAAGTGTGTGTGCTTATGACCCACAATAGAAGTGATAACTTCTAATTATGTAATGTTATTTCAAGTATTAGTTAAGCAAATAAAAAACATGGGGGTATTAGTATTATCATATAAAATTATTTATTCATGTCTGTACTCATAAAGTAACATTTTTTGCAAAATATACAATCATATTTGTAAATTAGTTGTATTCTAAGAAGAAAACAATAGGTTTATGGTAGCTGAAATAGGTTATAAATCCTTTAGATTCAAAATTTTATTTAAATATCTATAAAAAAAACTCCGTCAAGCGTTGTTCCGTACTTCCTCGTGCTTCATTTGACATAATTAAATTGAATTTTGATTTTAAAAAATAAACTAAAGGTTTTGATTTGTCTTTTGAAAAATCTACTTTAAAATTCCCACTTAAAATCATTGGCAATTTATTCAGAAGACCCGATACAGCTTTGTGAATTTTGGTTGTAATTTAACAATATTCAATTCTATCCATGAATTAATTTAAGCAAAGGGATAATAAGACAGGTAGTTGATTGGGAAGAGAGGAATCTAGGTCAAACCTTTAAAAAGGGATTTAATCCAAATATTTATATCACATAATCTCTAGCTTATACAAGCTCTTTTGTCTTTATATGGCAGTTTTGAACAAATATATCCGATGCTACTGCAAAGTAAGTCAATTATATTTTGCCTTCTTATACTTAAATTAGTTGATGTAACTTTTTCTTAATACCTTTCTACTTGATTTTATTATTTTAAATTTTTAATTGTTCTAATTTGCTTTTTCGACTCAAAGTATATTTAAGTAATTATGTGATTAATAGAACTATTTGTTCATTGCTATTCTGATTTGCTTACAAAAATAGATTTCTATCCTTATATTCACTGCAATATTGCTAATGATAATTATACTATTTACTTAGTTCTATAAAAATTTGTCCTTTTTCTATATTTTAAGTTTAATTTTAGAGTAAGATTTCTCTCTCTCTAAGCCAATTTTTTAAAAATATTACATGTTTCATTTTCATGCTTCTACTATGATTAGAAAGAATCCCTCCATTCCTTTTTGTAGAAAGAGGTGGGGGGAGCCCCACTTGAATCGAAGCCATAGATAAGATATGATTATAGGAACTTCAATTTTACAGCATATTAAAAGGGGGTGGCAGACAACCACGCGTTTCGTGTCGCTTCGGAGAGGCGGGGACGTCCTTACTTCGGTCACGTCATTTTAGGGGTGTGTATGTCGCGGACGTCCTTGAGCACGATTTCCGACAAAAGATGAAAAATGCCAAATGAGCATTAAAAACCCAAGCGTGACGATTCATTCAAGTTCACTCTCCAACAAAACAGGCCTAAAGAAGTTATCACTTCAAAAAACAGAAATGAAGCACAAATTTGATAAAAGAAACTCACCATGGCTGAAAAAGTGGAATGACATGGCCAAATGCTAAAACTGGCAACTGCTCTGTTACTTCTATGTATTCAACTGAAAAAAGGAAGAAAATGCACACTCAATAAATAATTGAATCATTTCTCAATATTGCAAATTATATATCTAAGAGGGGGTCCCTTTAAAAAAGTTTTGGGTGGTCATTATAACTACTAACATTATTCATTTCATTTTATTCAGAAATATTTTAGAATTAAATTTCCAATATAACATTTTTACTTTAAAAAGTACATGTGATTTTATTTCTCATAAAAAAAAAGTCAATAGTAAAAAAATTCAATTTTTTAAAATCTTTTTTATGAATTTAGATTTATTTATGCTCAACCTTTTTTAATATTTTATTCATTAATTCATATTTAAAATATTCAATTAAAATATTTTCTTTTTAATTATAATCTTAGTCACTTTATTCAATATTGTGGGTCCCTCTTTTTTTCCTAATATTACAGAATTAAATTGAAAAAAAAATGAATTCAATCAGTCTAAGGAATGTGGGCAAATTAAAAAAAGGGGGGGAGAAAATGTAGACTTACTGTTTTTAATCTATACATAAATATTTTATCGAAGATACTAATATCAACTTCAATATGCAAGCATATGACAAGGCCATTACTATAAAAAGTACATGCACACTCAAAATTAGTATGTATTGTAACGCTGAAATTAAAGCTAAAACTCCATCTCATTAATTAGAGTAAGATTTATAATTGCAAGCAATTCTAAAACATATTTCTCATTACAGATCATGACTGACAGTGACAAATTAAAAAGCATCACCAGGGGTAGGTCAACCCAAATGACCTTGCGAGTTACTTTGGAAAATCATCATAATCCCAAAGGCCGCACATATAAATATATATCTTTTTACTATATTTGAACCCATTACAAACCTTTATTGGAGCGAAAATTTAAAACAGTATAAATTATTATTATCATTTTCATTACTTTTCATGTATACAATCATAGATAATTTAATAACAATAATGTACTAATCAAATATGCCTAAATCTAGCAATAGGCAGCCAGCATGTTAAAGTTACAAAAATCGACCAAGATGCTGAGGGGGTCACTGTAATACAATACTGCTCACTTCTAACTATGTACAAAAACAAAAGCAACATAATTAATAAAATAAAAAGTTAAAGAATATGTTAATTTCAAAACACTACACTAAAAACGAAAACATTGCTCAAAATAGTTATATTTTGTAAAGTTGTAATGAATCTTGTGGGACACAAAATTATTCAAGAAGGGCTGTGGGTTGGTTACCTTTGATCTAAACTATTATTGAGATTGTGAATACACCTTTGCCAAAAGTCTCCTTTTATGAAAGGGAATTTCATTTTACACTATTATATCAAATGAGGTCTCGTTTCATTTACAAAGCTTACAGAAATACTTAAAACATACTGTGCCGGGGATCTGGGAAAAAAGATTGGGATTTGCGTTTCTTTGCATGCTCTCTTTCTCTGGCTAGTTTCTTTTCAATTGTCTTCTGGTCTCGCATCCTTTGCATGTCCCACCTTAAATACATGAAACATATTTTTAGAAAAACCTTTTAAAATTCAGCACAGAAGTTTGTGTTATATGTACATTTTACTAATCAAGTAAGACAACATTAATTACTGTTTCCAAACTAAGAAAAATATTTTAATGTTACATTGTTAGATACAGAAATAAGCCTAAGAAACAAATTATCTTCTTTTTTTTTTAAATAGACTGAATTGTGAGATATTAGCCTTTCTAGATGCAGCAAATCCCTAGGTGTGCGAGCCATTTCATTGGTGGCTCCCACAACTAAATTTTGATGCTTGAATTTATTCAATTCAAGCTCTCATCAGATTCTAAACATTACCATGATTTAATTTTGCCAAGAGTATCAGAGTCAAATTGATACTCAAGGGATCTTTACAAACCACATGGAAAAACTAGTATATTTGATGTGTAAGGTAAAGATAATTTACTCTTTAATCAACATTAAAGTAACTTAACACATTGTTGACCAGTTAAATTGCACTTTCATGCTCAAACCTAAATGACCGAGCCCGAGTTAATTCAAATTTGTATTTGCAATATCAATTTATGAAACCCAGGGCAGGAGATCTACACTATTAAAATTGAAGGTAAACAAACGTATGCGACTGACCATACGAGTAGGTGTGTCTTCTCACCAACCGAACAGTGCAGAAACTCATTGAAGGTACCAAAAGATCGGGAATGATCCGAGGAATCTGTTTTGACCATGTATATTCCGATAGTGCAATTAGTTAAAAAGATATTTATTACCATTTTTTCCCACCAGGCGGCAAAGTTCCAGATTTCCGACCTTTATTTAATCTTTTTTTAATTCCAGACGTTTTTAAAACACAATCTAATTTTTGTTTTTATGAGGCTCAGACAAAAAATAATTACAGAATCGGAAAGATCATTTACTTCGCCGCAATACGGTATAATTTATTTTACAAAATAATGATATTATCTATTTTTTATTTTTTCTAAAATGAGACAAAATCCATACGTTTTTATGAAAATGATTTCTAAATCGTTCTGATTGCATTTTCTTTCAAATTAATGAAATTATATTCTAAACTAAGAAAATTCATGCTTTTCTGTTTTAGAATAAGTCATTTAAAAAACAAAATGTCAAAAACTTTTTTTTACAATTTTTCAAAAAATACTCAAAATTTTATTTAAACACTTAAGTAACTTCTTTATTTATAAAAATAATCTCCCAAAACTTTTTTTCCGTATGTAGAGCGATATTATCCATAATCTGTACGAAGATTGAAAAAATTGCTTTAAAATCACGGTTTTAAAAAAAAAAATAAGGTGTTTTTCATTTTTTTCCCCATTTTGCGAGAAATATTTAAGCATTATTTTTGTTACATTTTTTGCTTCGAAATTACCGTTGTTTTCAATCGATATATGAAGTTTGAAGGCATTAACTTAAAAATGAAGCCCGAAAAAAAAATTCTAAAATGAATCAATATTGATGCGTTTATTTGAAAATGATTTTTAAAAAACTCATACTTTGATCTTTTGCAGTTAGTGATTTAAAAAATAAAATGTCAAAAATTTTTTTTGTGCAATAATTTATTACTTTTTGTGCCACTAGATGGCTGCAACTGTCAAGCTGTTTAAGAATCGGTGAATGTTCACTTACTCGAGGCTCTGATTGCGAGAGGGGAAGGGGAATTTCCCTGACAATATGTTATGCATTTAAAAATGTTCGTGCAAAGCCGGGTTAGAATAAATTTATCTGACAAAGAAAAGAAGCGAAAAAATTTCGAAACAGGGAATTTTAAGTTATACACTCGATAAAAGCCCGAGCAACGCCGGGCTAAGCGGATGATGGAGGGGGGATGTTATTTTGAAAAAGAGTATTAGAAGTGCTGATTTTTTGAAGGAAAGGAAAAATTTATAAAAGTAGAAAAAGCCCGTGCAATGCCGGGCCATGCAGCTAGTATACAAGTAAAATTTGCTGTGTACCATTACACATAATTAGTTATACCTTTTATCATTTAAAAGAAAAGTTAAGAGTTATTTAAAAGATTTACTCAAAGTTTCAACTTGATTCACTATGTATAAATAAAGTTTATTGAAATTTAACTGCATTGTGTTTTATATTCATATTCAGTTTTGAAATAATAATCACAGACCTAAGACAGCTTCTGTGTAAAATTGCTGGTCAATAATGTGTTAATACATTTTACAGAATTTGAAAAACAGCTTCTTGATAAAATTACCATTTTAAATACAATTTTTAGCAAATTAGTATATAAAACTCACTGAAATTTCAATTAGGAACTAATTGAAAGCAGAAGGATTTTGGGAAATACTCTTTATCCTTTTTTTATTTGTCTACGTAAATTTTAAAATGCAAGTAAACGTGTAAGTAGCATGGGATGTCTGAACATCAAAATATATTTATTCATTAAGTACATCAAACATGCTTTTTCTCTTCCATTTCCAATAAGATTAATTGAACATCTCATGGAATAACATCGTCCCTGATTGATTTGTGCCTTTCTTACTGCAATAATTTTAATATTAATTTCTAGACATCTCTCGGAAATGAAGTTCATATGCATTTTAAAAATTTTTGAGGTAGCAATTAGTGTATAGCTAATTATTAAATATACTACATTATCTGTTCAGATAATGTAGTAATTTATTGATAGATAACATCTACAAAATTAAAATACCTAATTAAAATAATTGAAACATAACTGCTTTTTATTTGAAGGGACAAAAAAAATTGATTTTAATCCATAGACCTATTACTTATCAAACAGTTTGACTTTAGTTTATGTGAGGAATTTGAATTTTAATTATCAAAATAGCAGAAAATCACAGTAGATAATTAACAGCTCATATTGGCCTGATGTTTATTTACGTCCCACTTCAAAACAATTTGAGGGCCATTGGTGATGTATTTCATCATTTTGAACAAAATCCATTGACAAGAATGACAACTGAACTGGCTCCTAACTCTCCAAAGTTCCACACAGTTGCCATCGCCTCAACAGATTTAGCAGGCATCAGCCAAACTACATGGCAGGCTCAAAAACTACCTTTACCTATTAAAGTAAGAAGTGGAGCGAAATCTTGTTAACAAGCAAAAAATGTCTTTATATTAAAATAAATTCACGTATTTTTTTTGTTCCAATTGTTTCATGACTTGTAAACTTAGTATGATTGGTAATATTTTGGACTTGATTCTATTTAACTAAAATTATAAGCTAGTTACGTATTAGCAACAAAAATTTTGTAATTCAGAAAGAACATCTGTCAAGCAACTAGGATATTTCATAATACAACATATGAAAATGTGAAGCCTTGCTGATTTTGAAAAACAGAATTTTTATTTAATCTGCAAGATGATTTTTAAGTGTTAACAATTTCAATTCATGATATGAAAAAAAAAAAATCTAGTCTCTAATGCTTTAACACTGAAAATACAGTAACAAATGGCACTTAAAGGCTTACCTTTTGCGGCGACGTTCATCCAATTCAAATTTTGCATGTCTTCGTGAAAAGACAGGATCATTGATATTCTAAAAAGAGAGAAAGATTTCAATTTCAAACATTTGATTAATTCGGAAACCCAGCAATTTATTATCCAACATAAAAAATTATGACATACAATTGAAATAATGAAAAATATAGCTAAATTTAAACAATTACTCATACAAGACAGGAAAAATTAAATTTTTCTTTGTTACAAATTCAATGGCTTTCTAATCAATGAGGAAAAAAATTTTAAATTTTACAGTTTCAATTTTTAAAAACGAAAAATAAAATCTAAAAAAATTAATCTTTCGATGAAAACTTTTTTAATCAGCTTATAACAAAAATTAAACCTTAAAAAATTAAGAGACAATTCCCATATTCATTTTAAAGGAAAGCACTAAAAAAAAAATTTTTTTTAAAAAAATGGCATATGAAATATCAGTATCTAGTAATAGGAGAATTAAATAAAAAAACTTTACCCAATTTTCATGAGGGGGGCTGTTTAAATGTGTACAAAATATTCATTATAGAAAATTTTATAAATATTTTGTCCATGTTTTACTGAAAAAATGTAAAACTTTTATTAACAATTACTGTAACAATTTTATTAAAAAAAGGCCAAATATCAGAAAAAGGTTTATAACCCCATGATACATGGATGAATCAAAACTGACCCATATTTAAAACTTTCATATCATGCAACATGATATCTATATTTCTTAACATACTCTTTTCTATTGAACTCACACTAAAATATGTATATTCATATGTTGGTTATATATTTATATTTGTTTCAGTTAAAATATGTGATCTATATAGATAAAAATCAACATCAAAATCACTTTGCAAGAGAAAAAAGATCCAGTACTTTACCTCAGTTCCTTCCATTTGATAAAAACTTGTTACTGGCTTCAGCTTCCACAAAGGCACTATAAGAATAACTAATTAAAAATCACAAATACGTAAAAAATTGAAGATATTGTATTTTATGAACCAGTTTTTAAGCACTTAATTATATATTTCTATGTATATTTTCAATATAACTATAAATATGACAATATTCTAATTTAAAAAAATTTCTAATAATTGGAAACGAAAATAAATACTTCATTTAAATATATCTTGGACCTAAAATTTAACCAGAATTCTAATTTAGAGAAAAAAATATAATAATTTCATTTTACATTTTTTTCTGCATTTTGAAAGTTTCAATACATTAAAAAAAATAAACCTCCAAAATACAACTTTTGATTATTGTAGAGAAGGAATAAAATTCCTAAATTTAACTTAACTGTAATTAGACAAAAAATTCAAGTAATATTTCATATAAATTATATAATTATAAAATTTCAATTATATATAAATAAAACATTTTGATTAAATATTAAATCTCAGAAGGAAAAAAAAATTTTCCTTTAAATGCATGCAAAAGCATTAAGCATAAGAGTAAAAAGCATCATATAAGATGTAATAAAAAGGAATTTCAGAATCATGTTTTCTAGTCACATTTTAAATTCAAATTAGGTTTTTTATGTGATGAAGCATCACACTTAATCATTTCTAAATTTATATAATGAATTATGTATTGATTGGTGGTCCAGTTACTGTTCGTTGATTGAAAGTAGTTTCTGCTAACAATGAAGCTGAATGATTTGAATGAACAATAAACACACA
Organism: Trichonephila inaurata madagascariensis; assembly: GCA_019973955.1. Classification (NCBI taxonomy): domain Eukaryota; kingdom Metazoa; phylum Arthropoda; class Arachnida; order Araneae; family Nephilidae; genus Trichonephila; species Trichonephila inaurata. The sequence continues at coordinate 174,735 of BMAV01009234.1, forward strand.
AAATGGAATAAAACTAGAAAAGGCCTGATAAATTACAAATTAAGAGTTTGGGGTTCTTTTTTTGTCAAGACAAAGTTTATTTCAAATTGGTAAAAATACCTGTGTCAACCTCTGCATCTAATGTATAAAAAGTATTAAATATTCAGAAAGTTTCCGAAAGATTTAATAGCATAAAAATCATGTTTGAAATGTGTATTTCACTCTGAACAATGTATAAATGAAGTGATCAAGACAAAAATTTTAGAATCTATTTTACCAAAATATTCAAAAAAAGTTCCAAATATGCAAAAATTAACAAAAACATTATTGCCAAGAGTACATTTTTAAAACAATCACAAAATAAATCTGAGAATATATTTAATCCTTTGATTGAATAATTATATAAAATTGTATATCGAATCTAGATTAAATTCTTTCTGTTTACAACTGATGAAAATTATAGATCCATTTGAAAATTTGCAAAGAGCTAAAAAAAATAGTTACAATACAATATATCATGATTAAAGAACCAAAAAATACTGTAGTTTCAGAAATTCAATCAACAAACAAATCAGCATAAAAGTAAAATATAGCACTTTTAAAATATATATATATGTATATATATATACACACACACTTGTGTGTAAATACTGCTATATAATATTTAAAAAATTTGGATGTTTTTTAAATTATTACAAATTACAGAAGGCTGAAAATCATTATTCTTAGTTATTAAAAACATATTACACTAATCTCTTTCAACATGCTAATTTTTACTAAAAAAAAATTAAATCAAATAACCAGTAATGAAAATATTTTAAGAATGTATTTCTGAAAATTTTCAAACTATTAAAAAAGTTTGTTTTTTTAATTAAAACTAAGATTGTGGCATATTCTGCAAATATGCCACAATCAGCAAAATAAATAATTCTGCAAAATTTGGAAAAAAAGGATTAGAACTTATTTTAGAAATTTTATATACCACAACAGTTGTTCACAAAACATGAAATATTTCATTTAATAAATTTTGAAGGCTTTCAAATTTAAATGCTGAAAGTAAAATTATTCAGAAGAATCATGATGCCATTATACCACAGTTATAGCACTGTACTTACATAAAAGAATTATAAAGTATAGTGTATAGTCCTGTCATTATGCATAATGCTACTTCACGTATCTACAACACGTGAGCATGACAAGTTTTCTATTCTCTTCTCACTGGCTGTTATCCCTTATCCTCATCAGTACTCATAAAAAAATATAACTCTGAACCACTGCCATTAATCCCCAAGTTCATATCTCATAATCCTCTGATCTGCTTATTATTGTGGAATAACTTAAATACGACACTACCTAAGCAAAATCCAAATATTAGTCCAAGAGCTGGCAATGCAATTTGTTCCACAAACTACACTTTACTACTTAAAATTTAGAATAAGCAACTTGTATGCATAGCCTAGAACAGAAGAGACCCTCACATTTTTTTCCACAATTGTGTGACAATCAGAAACAGATTTGCTCAACTGCTCATTAGCAATTCATAATCTATTAGCATTCACTTGAGTCAGTCTATTAATATGAGATCAGAGATGAGTCATAAAAATTTAACAAAATGTTCTTTTCACTTAAAATTTAAAGGCTGATTATTACTTGATGAAAAAATGTATAGGGCATTGTGAACAAATATGTTTCGGTTTCAGACATTTTTTTAATACTTAGATTCACTAAATTTTTAAATACGGTTTTTGCACTGACAATACTTATTTGTTCGGTGATCAATGGATAATAAAAAATCTTCCATCCCTTTAATATACAAACTAGAGGATAATGAGGAAAAATAAGCTCACCAAGCTTATGAGACAACCATTTATGTTAATTACATACAAATGAACAAAAATTGCATTAGTACTCATACATTTGTGCTAGAAATATGCAAATCCTGTGACTAACAATGGACACATGTTGGAGTTCAGTCTGTAATATTGTTTAAAAAGAAAGTGATTTCTGAGAGAGATCAGTATTGATTAATTACAGTTTATAAGCATCATTGAAACTCAAAGGTGGTAAATAATTGGTAGAATCGAAGGTGGTCAAACATAAATGGAGGTTGCCCAACGTTTGAATATTTCTCAAAACAGCTACTTTTTAAGCACTGGGTCAGTACACAGTCAGTTGATAGATCGATGGTCTAGGGCAACCAAGAGCAAAAATTGCACCTGAAAACCATTTTCTGAAATTGACCTTCAGCTGCAACAGAAACTTGAATTAATCATCCTACAGCCGCACAAAGGCTTAATGAGGTAGGATTGTATTTGAGAAAACCATTTATTATAGCAGCCAGAGGAGATCAATTAAGCATTCCTTTCACATTCAATGAAACCAAGTATTATTTACTGACAAATACAGTCTGAACAATACTAGTCTAACACTGAATTTAGATGTGTTCTGAGTTGAGGATAGGAAAAAAAATGTAGCTTGCATTCCTTAGTCTGTGAAATAACCTGTTTCTGTGACCATGGCTTAGTAGTTTGGCAAGGAATTGTGACAAATATCCGCACCCAGCTGAATATCTTTAAAGGAGGTTCTGTAAACACTTGTAGATATGGGGACAAGGTATTGGAACACCAAGTTATACTGTTTAGGAATGCTGCTGGCAGGAAGTTATCATTAATGGATGATAATACTCACCACATTGAGCCTGTGGTGTCAGAACACAAGTAGGCAAAATAAATCATTTGATTCGGACTGGCTACCTTATTCACCTTACTTTAACCTTGATTGAGCATGTGTGGGATGCCTTAGGGCACCAAATTTCTCTTTGTATCCTCTAGTGCTGAAAAGGACACTTAAAAAAGAGTAGTGCAGGACTTGTGGAACTATGGTAAAGTTTATGAAATGATGTGAGATCTGCACATCTGTTTGTGAAGACCATAAATCATACTAAAGAGAAAAAAATTTCCATAAGAAGTGGATTTACTTTTCCATCATTTTTCAATTTCCATAAATTTGATTTTCAATTAAATATTTAGAAGATAATCAACTGCCACGCATTGTAATTTATGTTAACTGCTGCTTTTATATAAATTTCTATTAATAATTTTTTTACTAAGTATCAGTAACATTTTGTCATTGTCCATTAATTTTGATGTCCAACGTTTTTTCAATTTTAAAAAGGTATATAAAAAAACTCTTTATTACTTTTAAATTAAAAAGAAAGTACTTTATGAATCATTAAAACAAAATACTTCCACTATGCATCATTTTTTAAATCAATCAATCAAAAGAATGCACCTTTCAATTCAAATTAAATAAAATTCGGAGAATGGGATCTGATATATATATATTTCAATTAATGCTAGTAGTTTTGATCATTAAAATTTGAACACATTTATAATATAAAAGTATTTCCTTTCCTATAAAAAATTGCCCTATTTTTATTTAATTTGTAATCGATCATTCATTATAGACCAATAAAATTTTATTTTGGAGCATCCCTTGGCAATGATTTTAAAAAATGCATTAATAAGATGTCAAAGTAAGGTGTAAGTAAAATATAAAGTTGTTGCAACATGAAATAAGATAGCAGCACCATGAAAATCAATGATGGCATTGTTGCTGATGTAAGAAAAATATGAAGTAAAAGTGAAATTTCACAAAAAAAGTACAATGAAAAGTATCAAGAATTGGGAAAAAATCACTGACCTCATGAAGAACATAGTGCAGACCAACTCCAATTTAGCTTTTAAAAAGAACCTAATGTAATTTTTGGCTGCCATTTTACCATTGCGAAAGTTAATGTAAACAATAAAAATTATCTCTTCCTTTCTTTTATCTAAATTCTAGTTCAGAGTAAAAATAGAACTAAATCCTCTTAAGGCAAGAACAATAGGCAGATTTTCTCCTTTTTGACCAAAATTAAGAGTTTAATGTTAAAAAAAATATAGAATAGATATTGGACACTTTGCTGGGGAAACTGGAAAAAATGGTTAAATTTTGCACTATATATCAAAAGAACTGTCAAAAATTATGGTTGCTATTTAAGTGAATTTATCTTCACTTTTTAAGCCAAATAAGTTTTGTCTTCAACTCCAAGGGATGCATCAAAATAGGATCCAACCTCTAAACTTTTAACTGTTATTTGTAAGAATCCTTGAATAAAGGAACAGAAAATATATTCACCCTGAATATGATCAGTTTCAAAAAAATATTATTCATGGCATGCAAGGGTTTATTTCATACTCATAGTATATAAATTAATGTGGCTTTATAATAACTTTCAGCTGATAATCCAGGGGATCTAGTTCTGTCTTCAATAATTTACAAATCTTTGAATACATGGAAAATACCTTAAGGGTAGTTAGAGAAACCCTTATTACAAGTAGTTTTATTCATTAGCCCAAACAAGAGCTGTATCAAAAAATTGATTACGTTAAAACCAGTAGTTGATACATTTACACTTTTTAGTAAAGTACAACATTCACACAATAAATATGTGTGTGAATCACATACATAACTTGATAACACATCCATACAATAAAGAAAGGAAATTTTGAAAAAGGCAAATTGCAAAGTACCATCTATTTCTGAGAAAGAATCGAGTGAATTCGGAGGAGACCTGAAGTCAGGCAAGAAATAGGCTTTGTCAGTGGTCAGGAAGTCCACCTTTCTTGCCATCCTCTTTGGTCTCCTTCCCCGTCTCTTGCGGGCTCGCCTCACACCATCCTCTCTGATTTCTGTCTGGCCAAGTGTCTCTTGTCGGTCGGAGTCCTGCAATTCAGAAGCAGATGACACAGATGCCCTCGAAGAAGCGGTCTTAGCAACTGCCTGTTTTGGAAGGGACTTTGGAGGACCCATGTAACGTCTGAGGATAACAAGATAATATTTTCTTGAATAAACACAAGAAAGTGTAGCTTTCTTCAAATGAATCACTTTCAAGAATTGTTTTACATAAGATAAGCAGTCAAGTAGCTGCTAATACAAAAATTAAGAAATAAAAAATTGTCTCTTTCTACTCCAAGCAAGTATTATAATTTTATCCCTTTTAATTCAGAATATTTAAAGTTTTTTTAAACGTCTAAATCACTTTTGAACAGGAATTCATACAGCCAATAAATAGAGCAATAATGATTCAATAAAGTGCTAGCTTCCTCTTCATTCTCCCTAGTTTCCTTTTAGCCAACTCATTAAATTTCTGCATTTGTATAAATTGCATTTTGCACTTCAAACCTCACACACATCTGCTAGAACATGAATTCTTATATTAATTAACTTATATATCTCCTAACAAACAATTTAACAATAACCCAACAAAATCCATAATAAATATAAAAAGGGATAAATATCATCTGAGAGGAACAAAAGGATAATCCATTCTTTTTTTTAATCCAGCCCTTTTAGATGAAATATTTTTTAAAGCATGTTGCATAATTACCTCTATTAATCTATAGCACTATTCTTTAAAAACTTTTACACAATAACATATACTCATTTTTTTATTACACTGCCAGATTAGCTTTTTTAAATGATTTACCCAAATAATTTTAATACATTAAATTACAGGGCCATAACTATTTTTCACTGATTACAAGCAATTATTAAGACATAACAGTAAGCAATTTTTATTTTTGCAACAAGTGTCCCTCTAAATCTAAATTTTTAACAATTGTTAAAATGTTGAGTTTGTTCACAAACCATGAAGTTATAAAAAGAACCTTTCCCACGGATATGAGAATACCTCAGAAAAGAAAAAGCAAACTAAACTCCAAAAGTCCTCTTTCCTTGTTCATTTGATAATGTAAACTGCAGCACGAAAAAACAACAACAAAAAAAAAAAAAGCAAGAAATGACTCAAAACAGCTTTGTACAAAAGGAGGTATCCTTTCCGCCATTTTTAAACTTTAACAAACACATTTTTTAAAGAAAAAAAAAGGGGGCACAAAATCCACTTTTTTTTTATTATTTAAGAATACTTATTTTAGAACTATGTTTTACCAAAAAATTAAAAAAAAAATTATAGAAAATAATAAAAATAAAAATTTTGATTTTGGTCCCAGTTGCAGAGCTGAATATTGTAATCTTGCATGTACATCAACTTTTATTATCTTTCTTTTTGAAATGCTGTTTTGAAAAAAGCCATCAGTAAAAATATTTATTTATACTTTTTCAACAGAAATAATAATTAAGCAGTATTTATTTAAAAAAGTTATTCAAAATTTTCTTTTACATGATATATTTAAAAGCAAGGTGCAGCATATAGCCCAACAATGAATTATTATACATGTAACAACTCTTTTCCTTTTTTCTATACTTTCCCTTTTAACACAACATACTGTGAAGTATCTTGTGGGAGCTTTTATTTGTGCGGCTAGTAAAACAAAACTAGGAAAATATAAAAACTAAATCAGAAAATATAAGAAACAATGGCCTTTTAAGTTTATGAAATCATGACAACAGCAGCATAAAATATGCCCCTCGAATTATCTCAAGTATGCACAGTTTTGCCTGTTTACTGTACTTAAATTAACAGAAGTGAACACTTTAAGGGATTAAACCATTTTGATGGGAACAAGCAATACTTGAAACTTTAAAGATGACAAATTCAGGAAGGCATCCTTTCAAAAACAGTTTTTGCCTTGCAAGTTTTCCCTGGAAACAAATTGGTCTGTTCAACTAATTACTTCTGGGAAGTCGCCCAACCGATATAGTGGTTAGCGACGCTGACTGCGGTGCCGTAGGGACTGGGTTTGAATCCCGGAGAAGACATGTGATGTTTGTAAATGTATACTGCCTTTGCGGCATGGGGGTACTCTAAATAGCCATCGAGCCGTAAGTCCTCTTGTGTGGTTGGAGGAAGGGGAAGAGAGGCGGGAGACCCTTGACCAACCCCAGGGTTTTCTTCCTCTAAAATGGGGTGGAACCGAGCCAAATCGTACTGTCACCTGCATGGTGCTAAGGCTAACGACAGGCATGTACTAGCCCTTAGCGCATGAATTTCTGGGCCTCGATCTGACTTCGTCAGACAGGTGGCCTTAGTCACAACAACAACTTCTGGGAAATGGCAGCCTGGGATTACCAGACTGCCATTTCCTACCAGGGACGATTGTAATTACACACAAGATATTAATATCAGTTTTAATTTTTCCTAAAAAGGAGTCATAATTAAATCAATTTTGGGAAAGAAAGTAATTTCAAAAATTGAAATACCATAAAAAAGAAATTTAAAAGTTAAGCAAAAGCAACAATTTGCATTGTACAGTGGGTTCTTTTCAGACCTTTCAACTAATTCATAAAGGGAAAACCTTTTCATGAACTGTTTGATTTTTGAGAACATCTTTTTGTGCTACATCTTCCTGAAGCTCTACAAATTTTCAGATCCAGTACATCTGTCCGACTTTATTTATTCAAGATAAGTAATATTTATTATCGTTAAATGCGGCTAACTTAATCTCATTAGCTATTTGCAACCATATTAGATTTTGAGGTACTTTTCCGTTAGCCAGGCACAAGCGAAAAATCGCCAAATAACGTAGAATTCTGCCACATTTCATGCAACCATAAGGGGAATGTTCATTTGGGACCATGTGCTCTATTCTCTGAATTGATTCAAAACAAACCTCTTTTTTCTTTCTTTCTTCCATCTTAATTTGTTTTAAAAAATGAAAACTCCTTGCTGAATTTATGAGTAGTAAACGATCCATTTGAACAAATTCTTAAGGACATCACCGTATGCTGGAAAAACCAATAATTATAAGCATTCTTTTTGGGTAAAACTGTTTTGTTTACAATTCATTAACATTTGTCTATAGTTGAACTTGTTTTGCTTACTATTAATTAATATTTGTTTATAGTTGAAAGTTTTCGACTTTAATTCTGTTGACTGTTTTGTCATTTGCTTCACTTGGCAACTTGGCTCGCCTTTGGTTCACAATTGGCAACATTTGTGCTCAGCTAACGGAAAAGTACCAATTTTGAATTAGCTTAAATGAAAGTTGACGATTTTTTAATGTGTCTCTTCCTTTGGTAGCCCATTATACTTGCACAAACTCGAGTTTATCACAACATTTAATGCTTTCATCATGGAACAGAACACATTTTCGGGTGCAAAAATATTTCACAAAAAAATTTTGTTTCTATTCTTACAAAACATACATTCACAGTTATTTTACTGTATCCCAAAAATATGGAATATTTTGTAAATAAGCAATTTTTCCTTCAAAGTGTTAAGTTAAATAAATATTAGTGAAGTATGTATTATACATGCAATAAAATAGATCAAGCACAAAAAATAGCGTAATACAATAATTCTGATCTTTATGGGATATCCAAACTAAAATATAATATTAATGTGGGAATTTTTTTATAATTTGAAAAACCTTGTCGAGAGAGTCTCTACATCTCGTTCTTTAACATAATACAAACAAGTCTCTTAAGGTAAAATAAATTTGTGATATATATATATATTTCTGTTTATATATAATTGTTCTTTAATTTTCATATAATTTCTTTGATTCTAATCATTTTTTGTACTTTTGTTTAAATGAACTGCACATTTATGATTTTCTTTCAACAATCTGACAGCTAATAATTTTAATGATTCAGTAGCAGCTTCAACAGCATGTGGAAAGAAAATTAAAACATAATAGAAATTGATTTTAAGGTGAGAGATTTTTTAAAATACAGTATGTTTTTTATTAGTTATATAGAAATTTGTACATCAGGAGATGAATCACAACTACATATTAAATCATTACCATAAATTTCTAAATATTGATTGTTTTATTAAAGCCCTGAAGTAAAGATTATACAAAGATTAAACTTATTTTTAGTAATCACAAATTATTTAGGCCAAGGTTTCTAAATACTTTTTTTAAATATTGGACACACCTAATTTATCACATGTAGATGAAAAATTAAAGAAAGCATCTGAAAGCTAGCAAATATAAATCTCTCTCGCTAAGAAAAACTTGAAGTTAACAAAATTTTCAAAAATTACACACAAATTTCAAGTAAAATCTATAAAATGTCTTAATTTACTAAGAAATTTATAAAGCAAAAATTCCTGCTTCCCATAAAACAATAAAATTTACCTCTTAAGGGCTCTTGATGGCACAGTCTTGGATCGTCTACCAAAATAGCGAGTTGCTAGGTGAGGAGTTCTGAGATGAATTTGTCCAACAGTGTAGGCTGTTGTTGAAAGATGACCGTTGTCTGATAAGTTGCTTCTTGCCTCCGATTCTACGTTTTCTGCACTGTCCTCTTCCGATTTGGGATAGTTTCTGCGCTGAAGACACATGTTTTGCTCCTTCTTGAATAGAAGAGCTTTCAGCTATAAATAAAGGAAATATACATATAAAAATCTATAATGCATTATTTTGAACTAATTTTTTTTCAACAAAATAACCTAATGAATTGTACAAACGTACAAGCGATTGTATGTTCTGTACCAACATTCATTGATCTGTATAGTTAAACTTTTCTCTCATAATTTTAATAAACTCTAAATACTTCTAGTATACATTCTAAATGATTGTCTAAGAACTTTTATTTCTTTGCTCAGTGCTGAACACTTATGGCAATAAAAATAATTTAAATACTATAAGATTATTTTTTAGTATGAAGTTGTGGATTGGACAATCTTTTGCGTATAACTGTTAGATTTTTGAATTTTAGATTTGGATATGTAATAACTAGAATATTTTTGATAATTTCAATGTTCAATCATATAAATAGCAAGGAACATGAATAGGTGTTTTGCCAGAGATACTTCAAAGTGAAGTCTATTTCTGAAGCTTTATCCAAAATTATTTTCATTTTTTAGTATACAGAAAAAAAATAATGATATAGCATATAATATTAATTATAAACACATTTTATTCCAAATCTCTTCAATTACTTATTCCAAAGTAACCCATAAGATAACAGCTATGTTGCAATTAAAAATTTAAATCTCAATAACTCTTTCCACCGAAATAATTTTTTTCACTTCTTTACAGAATTTTCATGCAAAGCATTTGGATATTCATATGAAACATTTTATTACAAAAAAATAAAAAAATATGGAACCACTTTTGTAAATACACACTTTTGATATTTAAAAAAAAAATTCTTTATCAGAATTAAAATAGGCTCTAAGATGTAATTTCTGAAGATTGAGTACTTATCTCCAGAGCAGGGGTTTTTAACTTTAAATACAAACACCCAGGAGTGGAAGACAAAAATTTTAATAAGAATAAATTTAAGTAATGAAGCATTTCTCTGAAAATTGAAAGTCATAAGGTGTGCTAAGGGAAAAGAATGAGTCTGTGATGACTTAGCAACAAATTAACACAAATCATTTTACAAATTATTTATAAAAGTTATTCTGAAAATAAGGCCACAAGAGTGAACTCTTTAACAGGTATAAATGTTTTTAAAATGTAAATTCTAGAACAATTTTAAGTGTTTTTATTAGAAATACAAGTAAAAATTATAAATATTTGAGCTAAGGAGTAGATTGTTAGATTGATTAACACAACAAAATAATTGGATGAATGTTTTGTCACCAGACAAGAGAACAGCATTAATAATACTCTGAATCAAAATAATTGAAACAATTTGACTCAAATGGTTTAGATGTTCTACTTTTAATGACTGAGCATTTTGTTTTCTAAACAAGTTTATTAACTTAAATAACAATCTTATTTATATATATATAAAAAAAATTACTTATTAGTATGCTTTTCTTATTGCAGATGTGGTGGATATCCGGAGAACAGAATGTGCGATCAATGGATTCGTAGCCACGTAACATACCACTAGACAAAAGTGTAATCACCCCTGCCCAGAGGCTGTTACTGGCATATGTAGATATTGCTACAGTACTCCCCCACCAGTGAGTCAGTGGATAGGTGAACAAACAAGATATTTGTTATGGCTAGCATGTGAGTTGTTGCTGTTAATTGAAGGTGTTGTGTCAGGCGAGTCTGACAACTTTGATTGCCTTTTTTGTAGGTAAATGGGGCAACGACAGATCAGAAGGTTTGCATTTTGTCTTTTCATCCAAGGTCACCAATGTGGAGGACGGAAGAGCAATCATATGCTCGCCATAACTAATATCTTGCTCGTTTGCCTATCTACTGACTCACTGGTAGGGAGTATTGCAGCTGTATCTACATATACCAGTAACAGCCTCCGGACAGGGGTAATAAATTTTGTCTAGTGGTTATGTTGTGCTGCTAAGGAGCCTGGCATCATGGGTTTTTTCCTTCGATATGCACCTCCGCATAGATGACCTTGACTGAATTAAGAAAAACACAACCTTCAGATCAACGCAACCACACCAAGAGCAATCAAAGTCGCTAGACCCACTTGACACAGCAACCAAATTTGTCAGATCCACTAGACGCAACACCACCAATTAACAGCAACAACTCACACGCTCACCATTATGAAAATCATTCCCATATCCTCTGATTCACTGGTGGGGGAGTACTGTGGCAGTATCTTCATAAGCCAGTAGCAGCCTCAGGATAGGCGTGATCACTTATGTCTAGTGGTTATGTTACGCGCTACGGATCCACAAGTCACGGGTTCTGTCCTCCGGATAAGCATCTCCACACAGATGAAGTAAAAAAGAATAATTTTCTTTTATAATTTTGTCCTGTCAAACGAAAAAATGCCTATGAAAAACGGTTATCATGTTGCTAATGGAGATAAGAGAAATATGTAGGTTGTATGTAGAATGTAAAATATTTTGTTGGTAATAAATTAATTGTAATAAATAATGCAAAATATTCTATAATAATAAATAACTAAAATATTTTATAACATTAAATATATGCTGTAAAATGTTTTCAAATACAAAGCTGGTGGAATATTTCAGTAATCAGCACAGTGAAAAAGCTGCCAAATGAATAATTAGAATATGAAGTCTAAGAAAGCCCAGTTTGGTATGAGTGGTTTTTTCAAAAAATATTTTTTTCCCCCAAATGGGCTGCATTTTGGCACATAATATGGCAAGTCCCACAAATGTGAGTTATTTCAGTCATGGCACCATCTAGAGGCGGCTCTCCCTACCAAATCTTTGACACTTGAATTAATTCCCAATTAAGATGAGCTTGCTGATGTTTACAATTGAAACCAATTATTAGTTTTTGTCAGAAAAGTAATGGAAAAAGAATTGGGGAAAAAGGTTATGAACCCCTGGAGCTACAACAATCTCAAAGATTTTTTTTCAAACGCTACATTTAATTAATATGCTGACAGTGCTCCATCAACACTAAGAAATACTACTGGAATTATTGCACATATGACAGTAAAGGTATCAAATGCAAATACAATCAGACCCCGATTTAACAAACCCCTATTTAAGAAATTTTGCGATTTAACAAATTTTTCTCTATCCCTGAGAACAAAGGTAAAAATTCCAAATTAACATAATATTTCAACAGCTTAAAATTTTTTTTATTAGGTATTATTAGAAAAAATAGGAATTTTTTCAAACATATCCTTTTTGTCTGGAACAGAAAAAGACTTTCCTTGTACACAGCAAATTTCAATGGGAAAGGGTGCTATTAGAATTATTAAGACTTTACAGGTGCAGATGAGTCATGAGTAATCCATCATGTAAGTTTTGAGTAGGACAGGAAATTATTTTCTTACACCAACCCACTCCACAACGCACAAGAAATATTTTAAAGATTTTAACCATTACATTACATTTGATGATGGACTGCCTATATGTGCAATTGAAGTCCAACCCACAGCCCCACCCCTGGTCTATAACATTCTGCTATGAAATCAGTGCTCAATACACAGTACTCCCATTTCATATAATCATGTAAGATAGCTTTCTGAGGGTTTTATGCTAGAAAAGTTTTGTAATGCAAGAAGAAATAATTTAGTTTTGTACTACATAAAACTTACTGTAAAATCTGGCGTATAACATGCACCACCGTATAACACCTATACTTTGCAGCTGCAATTTTTAATTTTTAGGTATATTCGCTGTATAACGCACACCCTCATTTGTACGAAAAAACCTTTTTAGATACACAATACCCTTATGTTTTGAAGTCATTTATATGAAGTATTATTTCAAACTTTATAAAAAAATAGTACAGTTCTAGAACTATAACCCTTTAATATAAAGAATGCCCTTTTTATTAAAATAACAGTATTTCGATCTATCATTTTTTTTCCTATGCTCATCTTTTCTTAATTTTTAAAGCTCCCATTTTTATACCTAGCGTATAACGCACACCCGTAAATTTTGATGTTATTTTGTGTGTTAAAAGTGAGCATTATATGCCAGATTTTAATATTTAATAAGAAATATAAACTTCCACTAGCCTAATTGGTTAATATTTTCAGCCACCTGAATTAATTCGGTACTTATCGGTTATAGGGACCACAAGTTAGGACTTCTTTTCCAAACTGTTCCCAATATGAATATAGGTGATGACCTGAGACAAAAAATTTATTCCAGGTACACTGATAAACAGCTAAATTATAATAGGCTTTATCAACTTTATAAATTAATATTCGCAACTAGTATAAGCCCCAATTTGATCCATTTTCTATGAGCTACTTTCATTCCATGATTCCTACAACCAGTAAGCAATACAACAGCCTGAGAAATCAGTACCTAGAATAACCACTATAAACAGATTAGTTATTTTAAAACAGCACCATCTATTTTATAATGCACTATTGGTCATTAAAACTGCAACACCAGGAAAAAATCCAAACAAAATGCTACTTATATGACAAATATTTACTAGAAATAAGGGATTAAATTCTCAAGAAATTTAAAAGCATAGATCCTCAAAATTAGGACCCAGAAAAAGAAAGCACTAGCAATAACAGCTAAAATACATGTGGGCCTTGTCAGAGATTAGATGGCATGTACAGATATGGCTACCCATGCAACTTCAACAAAACGCCACTATTCAACAACTGTAGTGACTGGCAAATGGTGATGAGCCAGTTACTCAACAACAAATGACTAGACGTTTTCTGTTGGTGAGAGATCTGAAGAAAGTGCTGGCCAGGGCAGCAGCAGAACTTTTTCTGTGTCAAGTAAGATCTGTACAATACCAGCAACATGCAATCATGCATTATCCTGCTGAAACAAAGTGTTTTACAAGGCTCAAAGATAGGATAGAACTATGGGCTTTAACACAGCAGAAATGTCATATCCACTGTTTAAGTGACATCAATGTGAACAAGAGAGAACCTAGATATGTATCCAATGACACCCCATCATCATACTGGCTGATCACTTCAGGTGTTGAGCCAGTATGACATAGCTGAATACACACTGGCAATAGGCACATTCTCCATGATGCTGCCAAATGCGGAAGAAATCATTACGATGTTGTAAACAGAATGTGGATTCATCTGAGAAGACAACACCATGCAAAACTGCGACCAGATTTATTGTTGATCATATGAAATAAGCTTCTTACAAAGACTTGTTGCCTTACAAACAATCCCATTTCTTGACTTAGGGTTCATAATGTGGCTGTACAATCTATTAAGGCCATGCAGATCCATACGACTATCTTGCACTCACAACAATTGCATATTCAGCTGGAAGTCATGGGATCTAATTTGATTTATATAAATTCAATGACTTTTTAGTCATATGTTAACAAGGGAAAAAAATATCAGCCTTTACAGAAAAGTTTAAAACATTTTGGATACATAAAAAAAAAACTTTGGAAACTACAAGATGCTTCTCAAAATTATTTAAGAATATAAAAAATCTGAAATTTTGCCTTGCATTAAAAAGAATACTTTCCGAGTTGCCATCAACATGAAAATTGGTAATATTATCAATCTGTCTTTGTTTCTTGGTTAAAATCCAATTGTGATTTACATCACAAAAAAATTTATTAGTCCAATAATAAAGCATAAGGGTTCTGTTCAAAGAATCCTAGATTCCGAGAACCTATTCATCACAAGACCAATATAAGCCACAATTTGCAAAAACAGCACCACCTATTTATAATATTAATAGCTAGCATGTAGCTAGAATTTGGTGTATTTTTATGTTTTGCAAATTTCTACTTTCTTTTAATCCTACGCCAGATTTGGGTATGACCATCATCTGTCCATGACAGCCACACAAATACAGTTGCTACATGTGTTTGGCTTTATGGTCTCTATAAATGATTAATAATACCCTGCACTTATGAGGGGACTGAGACCCTGCACTTTCCTGGAACTGAGTGATAACTGTATAAGATGAGGTATAATTTTCCATTTAAAAATTGTTTGGGGGGGGGGAAAAAATAATTTAGAGGGAAAAAAATGTTTAGTAAAATCTTAGATAACACATACAAAATCGCAAACCGAAGTTATTTTGATGTAGGTTTCATAGAATTTAAGTACATCAGTTCAAAGATTTTGTTCCTCCTGCAAAATTTCCTCATGGTATGCTAATAATATTTTGTTTGAAAAATACGGACTCCGCTGGAGTCTGCATTTTCTAAAAATTGTAACCCTTTTTCAATAAAACTGGGGCTTTCTGCCAAATTTCCAATCATCATTCGATCTTCTGGTTGACAAGTTCTGATCTCTAAAGACTCAAGTTCTTCAATGTATTGATCTTGCTCATGCAATTCTATGAGCTCATCAATTGTGAGCTTCTGATTGTGGAAATCCAACAATTCTTGAACGTTGTCACTATTCACTTCTAAATTTATTCGCTTAGCAAGATCGGCAGCTTCTTCAATCAAATTACAATTTCATCAGGCTCTGGTATTGATTTTGCCTGAGTTTCAGTAGTAAAAAAAAAGAAAAAGACGAAGCGACAAGATTTTTTAAAATTGAGTCAAAGTAGCGTAAGTCGCACGAGGTATTACTGAATTTCAAAAAGCAACTATTGCTTTTACCTAAATCATATGATGGACATTTTTCCCATAGAAAGTACTGATAATAAGAAAAGATGGATATTAATGACAGTAATTTAATAAAAGGAAGCCCGATGGCTGAGTGGTAGTGTATCTCACTTCCACGTCACAGGTCTAGGGTTCAAATCCCAAGCTGAGCAAAGTCAACTCAGCCTTTCATCCCTTCGGTGGATCGATAAATGAGTTACCAAGCTTGCTTGAAAACTAAACGCCGGGAGTTTTGCATCACACTGATCAAAACATCTGCTTATGCACCTCAGCGCCCAAGGTCACGAATACCAAGATACCAATTTATCACGTGAGCAAACAAAACCAAAAAATTGAAAATAAGAAATTATTTAGCCTTTTATTTTCTTCATTAAAATTTAATAACATAAAAAATTTTTACACTTTTTTGTTTCACCGGCTCAAATGTCGTCAATACACATAAAAAATGTTAATAATTATTCGTTCTCATTTGTTTTTCTTCCATTTTTGATGCATTTTGAAAAAAACTATACTGATAAGAAAAGACCATGACTTGTGTTTTGAAAATGTGGTGATAAAAAGTTACTAGTAGAAATATTCTGTTTGATATCAGTTTTATCATTTTTGGAGACTTCATCGGCTGAGCCAGTGAAACTGAGAGAAAAATACCAAATTCTTAAATAATTGAAATACCTTTCTATTAAAGTATATTTGGTACTTTTTTGTTAACAGGCGACAGTCATAATTACACACTAAATACAGTAATAAAATTATTTCATGTCATGAATTGTATTAAAGTGAAATAGAATAAACAGTGTTTTAACACCAAATAATACTGTATTAACAAAAAATATTACTAAGTCCTAGCTAAACTCACTGATTTTTTAGAGACACAAAATAGTGCTGACAATGCACTTTTCATAGACAATACCAGTGCAAAGCAAAACTGGATCATTTTGAAGCATGAAATATTCCACAAATGTGTGTGATGGGCCTTTCTTTTCATAATAAATAATAATTTAAGTAAATTAATCACAATTAAAATTATTATACAATAGAAATTACAAATAAAAATTAACATTACAAATAAAAAAAATGATGGATTTTATTAAAATAATAAATAAGAATATTGATGAAATTTAATTTAATTAGAAATAGAAGAAAGAACATTCACTTTACTTAGAAGAGATATTGGAGCCCACATTATGAGAATTCTTATTAACACTTTTATATTTATATAATTGCCATTCAATGCTATCAATCACTTTTGCTCACATAAATACATTTTTGCTATAATTTTGAAACATTCATACTTAAGATACCATCAAATGCAATTACAGTACATTTTACCTTTTTTTATTCAATAAAACAAAAAAGTAATTATAGAATCACTTTGTTCAGCTATGATACTATCAAATGTGTTCCCTGAAAAATCACAAAAACCACTGGAAGTTACTGGAAATTGAATGACCATAAAACTAATCTGTTCTTACACATTATCATGACAATCTACACACACAACTCAATTAATAACTCACCAAGTTGGCAACCCCAATTTCCTATGTGTCATATGAGCTGAACTGGCAACCAGGTGCTTCGTTTCATGTAATGTCACCAATAGGTTGTGATAATACACAAGTACCAACTAAGCTTATAGGGTTAAATTTTTCCCTCTGAGAGGAAGGTTGCCAAAAAACAATTGGCAACAGTTTCATTTTGTTAATAAGAGGATTCTATTTGGCTTCAATCAAAAATATTCACATTTCACTTAAACTGTATGGTTCTTATGAGTTCTAGTAACCATTGAAAATTTAAATGGTTTAAGAAAAGTGAATTACTTTAATAATTCAGTCACAGTGGTGCACACAAGGGAGGGGTCCAGGGGGTCCGGACCCTCCCCAAAATCCTTGATTTTTTTCCCGATTGATTATAATTTTAAGTATATAGTATGCAAAATTTAACTAAGTATTTGTTATTAATGATTAATTTTATTAATTAATGCTAATTATTTATTCAATAATTAGTTTTTTACTGTGTTTTGTTCCCAAAAATCGACAAAATCAAAAGGAGCATGATACAAGATTGGTTAACTTTCGACCCCGCCCCCCTTGAAAAATTCCTGTGTGTGCTACTGTTCAGTCAAAATATTAATAGATGATACTAATTGAAAATTTTTAAACATTATGCAGAATAATAGTCTTAACACCAAAAAATTAAGAAAAAATGCACGCCAAAAGTCTTTTGTGTATGTGCGTGTTGAAAATACGTGAGGAGCTGCTTAGCAAAAAGACTTCACCAAAAAGTAGCCGGAGAAAGCAAAGAGTAGCAAAAAGAATTTCTCCACTCTGAAAAGCCACAAGCACATTTCTCCCCCTCTCCCCTCACAAGTTGAAGATGGTCAACTTCCATTCTTTGAGAAAGACTGGATTCCTATCCCTACCTCTTTTCCAATTCTCAACAAATTGAAAATAAAACAAAGGCAGGAGTTTCTTCTTCATCCTTGTCAGAGCAGCAAAAATTGGGGGGCCTTAAAAAAATAGGTCTAATTTCTGTATATTACAAATATTCATAACACACATAAAAGATATTTTCAAAAAGGAAGGACACAAAAAAATACTTCTAAAACAGCCCAATTACTCATTAAAAATAAACAGCATTCAAATTAAGCACAGTAGTGTATTTAAGTGTATGAAAACCGTAAGAAACAAATTAAATTGAAGCATAAGAAAAAGAAATTAACTTATTTTATTGCCCATAATAAGAAAAAAATTAATTTGCTCAGCAGCATTGCATTTATGAAAAATTATCATACAATGATTTAAAGAGAAATAAAAAAAACTGACAAATTCTAATAATTCTAATCCTGAAGTATATTGAAGGCACTTCAAGTGACATCTTAATGAAAAATCTTAAAAAATGTAGGGTCAAGAAAAAAAATTAATTAGTATTTTAAGCAACTGGCTTAGAAATTTGATTGAACTGATTAGAAAGCCCACCATTTTTTCTTTCTCATAAATGCACCAAAAAAATTAGCCAAAATGAAAAGTTGGTACTTATTGGTTGAAGAAGCTGAACACATAGAAAAAATGTCAAAATTTGACCTATAAGTAAGTATTATGATGAACAAAAGCAACACTTCTTTTTAAATACCATGGTATATACGCTAGGTACTTGCATTTTAATGTCAACACAACCAAATTTGGGCTTTGTAAATCACCCTATGATATAACAACAAAAGCAAATCTTTGCTTATTTTATTTGAATTTGTTGGAAACTAGAGCGATTTACATGGCGTAAATTTAGATGCAGTGATGTTAACATGTAAGTACCACTGGTTGATATTATAAATACGTGAAACTTCAAATACCCTCAATCTCTTAATAATTAGTCCTTTTCTTTCACCTATACTGCCAACTTACTGGCTATAAGAACAATGAAGCAAATAGAGCAACACTTAAAGATATGCAAGATTCAGGCTTTTACCAGTCACTAATATTATAAACAGGTTGAGCTGTTGAAACTATTAAAATTAAACTTATAATTGTGCATGTATAGATTTTATCCTATTAGATAATATTACTGTTCATGCTGGTGACAATTCCAAAAGGCAGTAGCCAACTGATGGCTCCTATAACCAAAATGTGTTATAAGTTTTTATACTAAAGCCCCACCTTAATAATTAACCAATAATCTTTAACAATGATCAAAATTTTAAAAATTATATAAATGTTAAACTTTTTAATTAAAGAGACAATAGGAAAAGAACAGAAAAAAGCCTAAACTATGAAATTTGCTCACTCTTACTCTATTCATTATTCTAATTAAGACTAAATGCTAGAAAAAAAAATTAAATATCACTCAAGAAAAACTTAAATAAGATCACTTTGTGTGAAATGAGTATTAACATTAACCAAATTCCTATTGTGTTATTCAATTTATTCATACTAAAAATGTCTTACCCCTATGCTCATTTTTAAAAAATTAATCTGTATACATCTGTAACTATCTGTAACAGTGTACCTTGGTCAAGCCAATTTTTTGGTGACCAGAATTAGTTGCCAAACTATCTACATGTAGCAGTAAGATAAACATATTACAAGATATCTAAGTTTATAAAATGTTTTACAGTGTTATTTAGCTGACCTTTTTTTTTCAATCACAATTATTTATAATCAAACAAAAGACCTAAGCTTACCAATAAAAACTTATGGAATTTGAAAAAATATGAAACCAATCGTTACTTAATAAAAATATTTCTGAATAAAATTATTACAATTCTGAAATCAGTTTAATCAATGAAAAAGTTTTCCCATATAAATATAAATCATAAAATACAATGAACATTTTCATATTGAAAATTAGTAAAAAGAATTAACACATACAATAATTTCTTTTCTTAATATATATGTATAAAACTAACATTTATTTAATACAATATCTTTTTTAACTTATTGTAAACAATTTCGATAAGAACACGTAACGTTAAAAATTAACACAAAGGACAATACCCTATATAAAATTACACAGAAATTAGTAACTTAAAAAGAACTAAAACTAAAATTTCACTGAATTTTTACTTTTACAAGATGCAGCTTAGCAACCATATTTTAAGAACAATAAAAACATCGCTCCTGCATTGAATGACTTTTCAAAATCGTATGGAATGGGATTCAGACTCCTGGTTTAAATCTGTTTCACACAGAAGCTTTGATTTCTAATTTTCCGAAATCGAACAAAAAAAGTAAAAAAAAATTGTTTGGAGAAAAATGGAGTAAATAGTTAAGTCTTATTCAATAATTACATTGCCGTTGGCCTTTAAGATTACTGAATCGTCCAAAATTTCGAAATGAATGATCACAGCATCCTGAAGCTAGCGTAATGTTTACATGCGGCGACGCCTACTGAGTGCAAGGCTATCTTTTTCCGCTTATTCCTGAGAACAAGGCTATTAACGTCATTTCCGCGCATGCGTACTATCAAGTACAAGCTTTATCCGCTGTTAGAATCTCATTCTCTCGATACTGTTTATTCGATATGCACATTTATATTCTATTTTATTAGTTTAGGTATCAAAGAAACTGATGGATTTATACAGATAAAACTCTTTATTTCTAATGAATCCTCCTTTATGAAACTGTCAAGTCATTAAATGCAAACATTTAAATCCTTCCTTTGAAAGTTTCATTTTTAAATAATTAAAACAATTAGCAAATCAAATATATATATATATAAAACATAACATTAAAAACTGTAACATTTACAAATTACTCTTTATTCTATGCCATCCAAATTCATTTTCACATTAATAAATTTTTTTCCACCTCTTAAATCTAACCAATGCTGAAAAATGCTTAAGTATTTTCAAAAACAGCTGAAGATGCAAACTCAAATATCATTAAATTTTATAGGATGTGTAGTTAATATTTCTGGCAAAAAAAAAAGTCAAAGAATGGAGGCCCATATATAAGGTATCAGCCCATAGATAATGAATTGTGAAGATTTTTTATAAAATTTATGCCACAGCTTTTTTACAGGAATAACTAAATTTGGGATTACATTTTATTGTAACCAAAAACATCTTTTTAATAAAAAAATTTCTAATTTCACTACTTAGGTTATTGTAAGTCTGTTTTTAAATAAACAAATGTGTACATTAACATAATTTCTTTAATGAAACCATCCTGTGACTTTAGAAATACTCCACTATGTTCTCTTCCTTAGCAGGTATAAGGTCCCCAATTTAAATCCCAAATTTAATAATGAAACTAAATGAGGGTCACTATAGTAACTCATCTCATAATTTTGGAGAACGCTCAAATGTAGAGAAAGTCTGAAGAGACTCCTGAACAGGCATCCCATATCTTTTGTTAGAGCCTTAGCATCTTTAACGTGTATCACCCCCCATTACAGCAGGTCTTTAATGGCTCCAAGAGTCAAAACCTCAACTTTGTCACTATAAATTTCTACTTATAGTAGGAAATAAGCATGTTATCATATTTAACATAGAGGAGCTCTTTATCAGTTATACAACAACCCTGAAAAGTAGTCAGCAATCCACAATCCCTATAACTAGAAATAACTAAAAATGGACTTAAATTGACAATATTTTTAAATGCTTCTTATTTATTTCAGCAACCACTAAAGCTATGACTATTTATATCAGCAACTGGTGTAAGCTAGAAGGTGCGTTTTCTGCAAATTTGGCTTCAAGATTCTGTAACTGATAATTTTATCCACAGTTACAACTGACTTACCATTATAACAATGGGCTACCCGCAAGGTCTATACTCTCCAACTCTGTTTTCTATCCAGCTAAACTGATACCTTGAATGATAAATGCATTCTTCAAATGAACATCACTACTAAATAGCATATAAACTGTCTAAGAGATAAAGAAAAAGAGCTGTTTGTGGACAATATAGCCAGTGGCATAACGCACAACCCTGACACTGCAACTCCCGCATTACGGGGAGCCCAAAACCCGACTGATGCCGAGTATACATGGTTTTGCAATCCCAAAATTTGTCTTTGCAGGAGGGGCCTTTATATTCTCTGTTATGTTACTGAATATAGCCACAATACCGAGTTCCTAAGTTAGTTGCTTAGCTATCAGAAGATATTGGAGGATTTCTCTTTGGTGAGTTTCCGAAGTTGCATCACATTAAATATAAGTACCCATTATTTGTTACCATTTAGTTTGTCTTGCTCCATGCACAGCATAATCAGATCAAATGTTTAAATTAAGAAAAGTAAGCTTTTGCAAATATCTTTTTTATATCTTTTTGTGTACAACTTAATTTATTCTCAATCCTTGCTGCAATTGCAAAACAATTAGCGAGATCTCTCATTCAACCAACATGAGTAGAAAGTATCGCAACAATATTTATAGGTGTGACAATTTCTTTGACATATTTCGATACAAATGAAAGAATTAACAATATAATGATAACTCTATTTTTTGTACAGACAATATAAAGAATTTGCCTTTTTACACTCACCTCAAGCATTATGAAAGCATACTGTGATTATATCAAAGTTAATTATTCCCCCCTCATTAATACTTATAGTTCATAGTTTTGCAACTTTAGCAACTGATTTATAATGCTTATGAATGGGTAATTTTATTATAAAAAATGCAAGCATCCAAATAAACAGTATTTGTAGTCAAACACGAATAATTTCTTAAAAGAAATACTAAACTACATATGACTTCCTTTTAACATTTTACAATAGAAGTAATTCTTAAACAAACTACAATACAACAAAAACTGTGATATGGTATTCAAAGTTTAAATGTTACGCACAATGAATTTAAAGTATAACATTTTAGTGTTTCAAATTGTTACCTGTCAAATTTTTCAACAAAACTAATATGGCTTACTTTTTGCTCTTAACACAATATGTTCTTTAATTAATGATAGTGTGCAGATAAAAATGATTATTTAAGCTCAATAAAATGATTCAGGGTAAAAATTATTTATGTATCAAAGATGTTTCAATATTTCACATATCAAGAAACAAAATAGAGAATTTTACATCAATGCTGATAATCTTCTATTTCAAATTTTTTTCAATATATATATTTCAAACCGATATTAAGTTGCATGGTGATTTACTAACTATCATAACATGAAGAATTTGTTAACTGACAGAAAGTATCAGTTCGTAAGATGTAAACAAATGATACATCCGTGTCAGAATAAATGTAAACAAACTCGAAACAGCCAATAACAGACCACGTTCTAGAGACACTTGACTCGTCGGCTCAAAGGTAACAAAAATTTCAAGGTGCTGCAATTTAATACATACCGTAATATATTCAACCGAAATTTGAAGATTAGTAAAGGAACTTACATCCTCCGATTCCTTTTCCTGTTCGGAAAGATGTCTGCTCTTTTTAGCTAGCTCTTCTTTCAACTCATTAATCAAATCTATATGGGAAATAATCATTTCTCGAAGATTATTGTTTTCAATTTTCAAGTCTTTATTGATATTATTGGACGATGACTTAGTCTTGATTTCACTGCAGTTAGCATAAATGTGGTCAGATTCACAAGGGAGAGCTCCCCTCCCTTCTCTGGGTCCATCCACTTTGTGGCAAAGATCCGCTGTTTTGGTACATGATATGTGATCGTGGTAAGCTGCGGCCAAATTCACCTGCCTGACCACGCTTTCATCTACAGCGGCGTAGTTGAGACATTCATCGGCGCCATTTAAAACGAGGTTATTTTTTAATATTTTTCGCCGATTCATTGGTTGACGGCCCTCGGTTTTAAATCGGTCAGCGTCAACCGCTCCCGATTTCATTTTATATATCTTACCCGTGATTTCTTTTTTATTCAAACAGAAATATATAGATTAAATTGTCAACATCGTATACTCAATCACGTTTGAACTTACTAAACAACAAACGTATGTCCGCCATAAGAAATTTGGTTGTGACGTCAATGAAGTTTAGAAATCTTATTGGTTAAATGGGTTGAAATGAAACAAAAAAGGAAAAAAAATACCAGTAATATTTCATTGATGAAAGTAATTAAAGGAATCTGTTATTTATTAAATATGATTCACACAATGTTAAATAAATTTAAATCTTAATTTTTGATCGTTATTAATTGTACACAACTAAACTTTCAACCAACAATTTACACTGATTTGAAGTCCGCGTCGTTACCGGTTAATATCAAACTATCGTCAATAGCATTATGCGAAGATATTACTTAAAAACTAAATCTTTGAAAATGCGAAGTTAATTATTTCCTAAGTACATAATAATTTGTAACAAGCTGATGGGTTCGGTTGGTGTTTTCAAAAAGAGCTGTTTTCAAGTGATTTGTTTCTATTGTTTAGTATGTGTGCTGTTGTTATTCACAATTTCCTGGGGTCTATCCAACAGAAAAAAATTAGACAGTGAGAGAAAAAAATACTCTCTCTCTCTCTCTGTGGAGATACTTTTTTCAAAGTTTTAACCGGTATGAGAATGATATATTGATTGACTGCTATCCAAAAACAATTCTCAAAAGGAAAAAAAAAAATGTATTATTATTCTTGAAGAAGTTAAGTCGAAAAATATCCTCTTTGTGGTAACAGGAAAATATGAGAACTTTTGGTAAAGTTTTCACACTCATACAAAAGTAGGAAATTGTAAATTTTGTTAAACTTATTGCAGGGAACAACTATAATGCTAACATAAAAAGATTTTATTCCTTTCGAATGGTGTGTGCTGTTTTTTCAGTGTAAATATTAATTATCATAAAATTAAGTTAACTTTCAAGCTTTGTAAAATTTTATTGAAAGTTCTTGTGTTATGAGGATTTGAAAATTTAATTTCTTCTCTTGAAAAGTTAATGTCTTAAGCGTTTGAAGAAGAATAAAATTTCACAGCAACTTTCATAAATTTATTTATTTATTTCCATTCAGTAGAGACTCTTAGTAATGATAATAAAAATAAAGATTAAAAAATCAAGAATTGTTAATCACAGTTTCGAAAGGAAAAAAAAAAGAAAAGAAATTGTTTCACACCAAAGCCTTTAGGTATTTAAATGTCTTGTGTCGTGAAGATTAAAAATCAAGAAATTTTACGGGACCATATGCTAGTTTATAATTTTTATTTATTGATCCACTTATCACACGGAACTGGAAAACAGGACAATATTATAAAAAATCCATTTTACGTCTTAAATAACATCAATTTGAAAATATTCTTATTTTATTAAAAACCAAAAGTAAAACTTTGTTAAAAGATTATAACGAAAAAAAATTGCAAACGTTGTGCAAACTAAATATTTGTACTAGATTGTTTAGTGCTTGACCTTCGAATATCTTCGAACTGGGATGTACGAACAACTTTCACGGGAGGGGCTATATTTTTTTTAAAAAAAACGTTGATGAAAGCATGGAAACGATCTTTGTAATAAAAGTTAAAAATCTGTTGACTTATGGGAGAGGTTGGAAGCCCATACCCCACCCTTGTGAGTATTTCTGTCTAGTAGCATAACGGAGAATTTTAGGGGCTCTCTGTAAAGTCAGGTTTGAGGCCCTAAGCCGCACTTGACGTCAGGCAGGTCTTGGGCCTCCTAGTATCCAGGGTCCTCCCGTGATGCGGAGGTGTACGTAACGCCATTGCTTCTGTCTGGAAAAACTATTTAAACCAATTTCAACATAACACTGCAATAACATGAGATTTGCAATGATAAAAATTCAAATAATTTAATAATCTATTCTCTATTTTAAAAATTATTTAAGGAATTTTAAAAAGCAATCGCGAACCTTGGAAAAACCCTGTCTACCAGGACTAGTTTAACAACTAGTTCACAGAATCTTTTTTTAAAAAAATGATAATAATGAATAAACACAAATTTTGCATGTGTACACATGCTTTCAAAATGACAATCATAGCTGATAACGAAGTGTTTCATGTTCGTAACAGCAAATTAACTATGAGACTGAGCTCCAGTGGGTGCACTTCAATATTGATTGATTGTTTTAATTACGTCGCTCTTAGAAGCAACACGGGTGTTATTGGCGACGGATACATTTTGAACCACGGTCAAATACTCTTGAAGGAAAACGGCATTCCACTCTCTAAACTTTCACTCGAAATCTTTGAGAGAATTTTGACCCTTGACTGATTTAACGCACATCAGTCATTCACTAGACGATGGTGCAACGTAGTGACCACAAGTTTACCTAAATTTCTAGGTAGCGGGATGGATCACACAGTTGGTAAAATTATTTTCTATTTGCAATTTAAAATCGTAAATCAACCCCTATATCTATAGTTACACATTCGACAATCGGATAATTTCTAGTTTCGTCGCTGTTGGACATTTTCTTTTGGATTTCCTAATGTCCAAAATCCACCAAACTAGTCAAGCAGAAGTTCGAATTTCATCGCTTCGTACCTTTTCAATGATCTCTCTGGTTATTTACCGTCTTTTTAATTTTTTTTTCAGACTCCTTCAATTTCTGATTAGTAAGAACATGGATTTGCACTCGGCACCCCCAGTCGTGGTGCCAAATATCAATGGCTTTCTCGGAACAAAGTCCCGTATGGCGCATGACCATCTTGTCACTACATATCGAAAGTCGTACGGAAGGCCATAAATTGAAATGTCATTCAGAGGCATAGTAAAAAACTCTTGGTATTTTCTCCTCATAATAGCGGGCCGTTCTGTCCAAGCATGTGTATCACAGCCACGTGTTAGATAGAACAAAAGAATGGGTAGCAACTGAAACAGGTGTGCCTTATCTATAGCCCACTTTGAAGGAGATACCATAAGGTGCGTCTCTTCACCTGGGGAGCTGAGAAAAAAAAGAGGGGTAGAAGAAGCGACGTTACAATGGGTCTTTTTCCTCTGAAAAATCATCTGTTAGTACATCATGATTTCAGATGGTAGGTTCTATAAAAAATGCAAAGCTTCTTGAAGACGGAGCTTCTTTTTCAGTCTTTCTAAGAAAAGGAAACAACAATAATAATATTAGCACATTGAAAATCTCCAGTTAAATCTCAGTTACAAATAAGGAAATTAAAATGTTTTTTTTAAATAAGGATATTTCATTTAATTGTGCTGCAAAAAAATAAATAAATAAATAAATTAAATTAAATCAGGTTTAAAGCTCAAAATTTTTTGAAAACGTTAAAATAAAACAATAAAAAATTAAAATAAATAAGTTAAGCTAAAAAGAAATACCAAAACAAGCATATGCATTTTGCACAATAGTGATGACTAGGGATTGCTATATTGGACCAAAAGTTCAATACCGGTATTCGGTATTTTTTAGATCTTAATACCGGTAGTAGAAATTTTAAGAAACGAAATAAATACAAGTGTTTCTCTCTCTCTTTGTTTTATTTGCCAGTTTTATTAGAGAATATAAATATCACAAAAAATTAAATTGTAATTTTTAAATTATAACAGTAAATAAAGAATTACAAAAAAATAAAGGAATATCTTATTTATTTAAATCACACAAAAAAAGTGTAAATATCACTATTCAGTCTGTGGGACTATTACAAATTTTTCAAATGTGATCTTAAAAACATAATGCATTAATTGTACGGTCATTGAACCTGGAACGTAATTATGTTCAAAAATTACCAGCAGTCGAAAACACTCTTTCGGCATCTACGCTAGTAGGTGATATTGTCTCAGCAATATACGATATACTTTTTCCAAGTATTTGTCTCTAAATCTCTCATCTTCAAATAAATCGATTTCTCGTCGGATGGTTTTGGATATAGCTCATTTCTATATTACATTTTGGTTTGTTGAAATTTTTTTAGTTATCGCTAATTCTAATTTTTGTTCAAGAGACAATTCCTTGTCACTATCGATATTAGTGTCATAATCATCTTCTATAACTATACTGAATTCTTCTGAATGTAGATAAGGTTTGTGGGTAAAACATTTTAAGAAAATTTACTATAATCTTGATCAAATTTGAATTGGTTAGTCTTTTTTTCTTCTTTTTCATTTTTATTTATAAAATCATGATGGTATGCAAATACAGTGTGAATAACAAACTCTCAAATTTAACCCTCTAAGCGGTCTGCACTTAAAGTCTTGCCATTCTGGAGATGCTTCGAAAATGCACCGAAATTTTTTTTCCCGTCAGATGGGCCCCAAAAGCGGTTGAGCCGTATTTTTAAGAATGTGGCTCGGCCGCCTTTGAAATCTTGCTTGAAGGCAGAAAAAGCATCTCTGGAATGACGGGATTTTACGTGCAGACCGCTTGGAGGGTTAAAAAATATTGAAATATTGAGCACTTTCTTCATAAGTACAACCTTGTTTTCATAGATATGAATATCAGACTACGAATCCTGCGCTTGCGCAGTATCGCTCTGAGCTGTAATAGAATAGTTTTGTCCCACCTCATTGGATAATTCATATATTTTATCACTTCCTCTTAATAGTACGATGCAAATTTATATTCACAGTCTAATTAATTTCACGAGTTCAGGAAACTTAAAAACAAAAATGTATAATACTGTTGCATCTCTATTTATATATTATCGCGGGTTCTAGCCACTACACTACTTTGCTAGGTTGGCGATTTCTGAACATATAATGGAGACAGTTTAAAAATTTTTTAGCAAATACCGAAAAACCGGTATTTAAGCTTGTGAATACCGGTATTACAAAATTGTACAAATGGCTCAAAATACCAGTATTCGGTATCCCGGTATTGCAATCCCTAGTGATGCCACTACAAAACAACAATATGCGACACGGACATTCTCGCTCTAACACCCAGTATGCTGTCGGTACTTATAAGTACCACAAAGTTATTAGTGTATTATTAAAAGTAGAAGTAAGTAATACAACACAATAGTCAATGAAATACAAATTATTTACTCGAAACTAATTAACAAATAATTAGAAAAGTAGGCTGGTAATCAATCCCTATGTTAATCCTATGATGCCATTTTTTTAAACATATATGTTTGCTATTTAGGGAATCGATACTGTATGATTAGGAAGTACAAAGACTCGACCCCCCGGCTGTCTCCCCCCCCCCTGGACAGCATTTTGCCAATGCAAATCCTGATTAGTTCATCATTTCACTGAAACAGTTCAGGGATTTGATAAAATCACTTATTTTCATCAGGAAAGTGACCTTGAAGAGTCGTTATTTTAACATCTCCCGTCAATTGATCATATCCCTTAAGGATTTGATGGAATTCCTAACTTCTTCATTTTCCTGCAACATAATACAGCAGGCATGTTGTGACGGATCTATTCGCGATCCTTTCACTAATTCTCTTGGGAAATCTTTGGGCTATCAATTCGCGTTATTTACAACCAACCCTTCGGAAAAAGAAAATCGTGGTATTCATATTAAGTTACTATATATAATCAAAGTTTTTTTGTTAGAATAGAGAGTAGGAGAGGAGATAAACCCGAAACCATGTGAAATTGTTACTGACAGGTATCATATTTTAATTATTGTGTTTAAAGACTTATTAGGAGGAAGCTTTAAAGTGACGATTGTTCACTGAGATTAAATTGATATAAGATTAGATCATATATAAAGTAAGGATAGTTTGATAGTCTCTTAATCTTTCGTGTATTATCGTCGTTGTTCCATTTTTATGGTTAGCACCGAGACATACTCTTGCTGTTATTAATTGAATTTGTGTCGTTTCATTGTGTGATCATGGATTGATTGGACCGTGGCGAGTGTTTCTTCCCTTCCTCCCACATATCTAGGTGCCCAAGAAAGACGACTAAGCCTCTCACAATGGCTCCCAACCTTTTCCAAGCATGAGATGGGAATCGGATCCAATTTTAGGGTCTTACCCGAACTTTTTTTTTTTCGGATCGGAAAATTTGGTAGAATTTTTAGAATGCGTTGATAATAACGTAGCCTTCTATGAGATACCTGGTAATTTGGCTAGTGCATATCTAAAGGGTCATCTCAGAGGAAGGGCACTAGATTGGTTTGAAGTTATTGGGTATCCTCTTGTGCAAGATACTGCAACATATTTTGCACAAGTGAAGGAGGCGTTAAAGAAAAATTTCCCAGTAGTAAGAAATAGATCATAATTAGAAGCAAGGTTCTATTCCACATATCAAGTTTAGCGTCAGACTCCATCGGACTTTATTTACGATTTATTGAAGATTCATAAGTGTTTAAAACTAAATATGTCCGATGACAAACTTCTGGAGCATATAATTTCTCGCCTTGAACCTCAGATTTTGGATTACGTAGAAGTGAGAAACCCAACCACTAAAGCCCAGCTTTTGCAATTAGTAAGAAAATATTAAGACAGATACACAAGTAGAGAAACCCAGGGTCCAATCAATAATATCGGAAGACAGGATTGGGATGAGCGTAGAAGATTTCCTGACAGACGTTGAAGTAGAATCTGGCGGTTTGCAGGTGTGTTTAACAGGCAGAATGAATGACACGAGAATGATCAATAGAGATTCGAATGAATTCAGAAGTCATGGGGGTAATCTAAATCGAAGATTCGAGAACAGGAGCTGAAATGATCGAAATGATCATGGGTTCGATAATCGCGGCAGTCGGAATGGCTTTGTAAATAGGGGTTCGAGTAATAATTGGACACAAGGGGATCGAAGAAATAGTGGAAACTTAAACTGTTTGAGAGGTCGATTTGTTCGAGAAGATCAATCGCAGTTTGAGGCAAAATGTCCTATCCGGATCTCGGCTTTAAAAATGCCCCCAGTGGACCTTCCGTATGTGCCCATACTATTAAATGAAACGTTTATTATGGCACTTTAGGATACAGGTGCCAAGAAATCGTTTATTTCACATGAGGTGTTGAACAAATATTTTTTATATAGGCCACGAAAAAAGTCAAATGCGAAGGCTGTGACGGACTCATCGCGCTTTCCACTAAAAACTCCTCTTGGGTTCTTTGGGGCCGAAAAAGGTAAATTCTTTCCAACCAAATCCAGAAGTGAAGCGTGAATATGCAAATTAGAAACCTTTTAAATAGCAGAGGTTCAACGTAAGCGTATGACCTACTGGGAGGTGATTATGTTAGTCTGAGTTTAAGCGCGTGAACTGAAGGAAGGGAAGAAAGCCTTTGTTGAGTGTGAAGCTATCCGTGACAGAGGGATAAACAAAAGATATTTAGGATCCGAGAGGATTGTGGTAAAACAAGTGATTAAGGTAGGATAATCTTGTTATTTATTAAGACGGTGTATAAGTTGAGATTAGGAATAGGCGTGAATATAGTGATTAAAAGTCGCGCTTATTTGGTAGTACGTATTGTGTGTTTTCTCACCTCAGATCCGCTATAAGTTATAATATAAATATTATCATTGTTAGTGTTTAAGTTAAGATCTTAATAAAGACATTTTAAGATCATGACAACGCCTGGTTCCTTATTCACTCCCACATCCCTTGGTAACGAAGATAATTTAGAAGTGAGGTATCGTCCACGGGTGAATCCTTCACAAGGTTGTGACTGTATAGAGTGCCAAGGTGTACAAATTTCGGTATGATCGAATTACAAATCAGGATTAGGGAATTCACGAAAACGTGGAACTTCCACATTTTAGGCCAGATTTAGTACCAATGCATCTTGGGGATCGATTTTTCCAGTCATCGAAAATTACACTTGATTTTGGTAAAAAAAAAAATCATTAGTTATTCCGGATTCGCAGATAAAAGAGTTACCAATAATAGATGAGCATATAGAGATCGATCTTTCAAATACGAAGCAGGGTAAACATCAGAAAGAAGAATTACAAACACTATTTAATAGTTTCAGGGGGCTATTTTCAGATAAACTAGTGCTTACCCATGTTGTGCATCACAAAATTGATACGGGTGACAAACCACCAGTGGTTTCGAGACCATATAAATATGATAGAGTCAAGCAGAAAATTATAGATTACCGCGTGAATAAAATGCTAGACGATGGTACAATTATACCCATCCAGTCGCCATATCGAATCTCTCGTGGTTTGTGTACTAAAAAGAAGGGATTACCCCCAGATGTCCACCTTGGATTTAAGATGGTGGTTTTTTATGTTAACGATAAACCCCAAGGATATTATTAAAACTGTCTTCGAGGCCAAAAATGGCACCCATGCGTTCACTCGCATGCCATTTGGTCTCTCAGGGGCAGCTCCAAATTTTCAAAAAGCCATTGAGATAATTCTTAATCCGGTTCTGGGTCGTTACGTGAGTGCTTATATGGATGACGTAATTATATCGTCTCCATCGTTTACACACCACGTAAAACATTTAAGGTATCCGACTACGTTCGGAACCGTGATTTTGCAAAAGCGTGTAAATGGATAATATTTATCACATTTAGTGTCAATTAGGTTAGAAAATGTATATAAAATTAAGAATAGTATTACATTAAAAAATTATTTAAGTATAATATTTTGACAAAAAATGAACATAGATTGAACAATTTTCAAAATATTCTTCTTTTGTGAAAAATGCTTCTATTATAATAATATTTTGCCTGTCTATAGCTCAGACCTCTCTACAGAGGCTCAACTAGAATTTTTGAAATATATAACTTAGAAGTGGGTTTATCCATCTTTTACGATAACACAGGGAAGAAATTTTAAGAAAAAAACGCCGATAATTATTTCAATTGGTGGTAGCTCTGAAAATAATGTGAATTTACAAAAATCATAATTGAGCCTTTGTACAGAGGTCAGAGCTACATACAGGCAAAATATTATTATAATAGAAGCATTTTTCACAAAAGGAGAACATTTTGAAAAAAGGTAATTCTAAGTTAATTTTTTGCTGAAATAGTGTATTTAAATAATTTTTTTTTGTCAAAATGTTCTTAAAACAATTTTATACATCTATTCTAATCTAAGTGAAATCAAATATCATGGAAATTATCCATTTAGGCGCTTTTATAAAATCTCGGTCCCGAACGTAGTCGGATACCTTAAGAGAAGTTTTCAAATTATTACAGGAAGCAGATTTGACAATCAACAAAGATAAGTGCCATTTCGCCTGCGAAAAGTTGAAATCTTGTTATAAGTTTAAGTCTTGTTATTAGCCAAGAGGGAATTCGAACTGATGAAACAAAAGTAAAAGCGATCACGGAGATGAAACATCCGAAAAATGTTCGAGAAATAGCAAAATTTTTTGTGAACGACAGGATGGTATCAAACATTTATTAAGAATTATGCGAATCTCTGCGAACCGCTGTATTAGTTAAAAAGGAATTCGGTTAAATTCATTTGGTCGCAGGTGGCGCAAACAGTCTTCGACCACATAAAAAAAATCAAAGAGGCACCGATTTTAAAACTACCGGATTTTAATATTCCATTTGAGTTGTTTATAGATGCGAGCGCAGTGTAGGGAGTGCAGTTCTCACACAGCACCTACGACCCTTTGCATTCGCATCGAAAACTCTGAATAAAGCTGAAAGGAACTACACTGTTACGGAAAGAGTTTTTAGCTGTTATTTGGGCATTAAATAAAAACCGCACGTTTGAAAGTCATAACAAACCACGCTGCTCTAAAAAAATTAACAAATGGGAAAAATTTGACTAGTAGAATGATAAGGTAAGCACTTAAACTAGCAGAGTTCAACGTAGAATGGGAACATCGCCCAAGTATTCTAAATGTGGTAGCAGATTTGTTGTCAAGAAATCGCGTTGAAAGCATAGCCGATTCGAAAATATCTTGTACAATTATTAAGTCTCTTGTGTTATCGCCATGGGAACAATTAATTCAGGAACAGCAACAGGACCTTGAATTAGGTCATATTTATAAATATTTAGAAAACCCGATGACAGCTCAGTTAGTGCGACAATCTGCGAGAATTGGTCCCACGATTTTAAATTAATTCATGGATTACTCTTCTACGCGAAATACAGTACCACTCTTGGAGAACTAAGAGTGTATATTCCGCGATCACTTCGGAGTGAGATAATCTGCGAGTTCCATGACAAGCCAATGTCTGGATATTTAAGCAAAAAGAAAACGTATTAAAAATTAAAAGGTTCATGCTATTTCCCTTTATGAGGAAATATATATATATATAAATATGTTGCAAAACGTGTGACTTATGCCAGAAAATTAATTATAAAAACGCGTTACCAGCTGGTCAATTAATACCAATTGTAACAAATTATCCAAACGAAATAGTGTCATTAGATTTATTAGGCCCATACCCAGCTTCTAGACCCGAACGATATTAATTTATTTTAGTAATAACTGATAATTTCTCAAATCGGTTGAAATATACCCCTGAGAAATGCCAAAGCGATCGCAAATGCCCTGTTCGAAAATTATATATCGCGTTATGGAGCTCTTATAAAAATGATTAGTGACAACCAGTGGCACACACAAGAGGGGTGTCCTTAGGGTCCGACCCCCAAAGCCGTTGATTTTTTTTCTGATTGATTATATAGTATATAGTATATAAAATGTAATTAAATATTGGTTAATAATTATTAAATTTATTAATGCTAATTATTTATTCAATAATTAGTTTTTTACTAATATTGTTCCCGAAAATCGACAAAACCAAAAGGAGCATGACACAAGAATGGTGGACTATCGATCATGGACCCCCCTCAAAAAATTCCTGTGTGCGCTACTGGTGACAACGGTCCCCAATTTATATCTAAAGTTGTTGAGCACATAAATCACAGGTTGAACATAAAGCACGTAAAAACAGTCGCGTATCGTCCGCAATCAAATCAAACGGAAAGAGTTAATCTCACCCTTCTACAAATGATTTCTAGTTTTATAGAAGACATTCATGAAAATTGGAACCAATTTCTCAAGGAATTTGCTTTTGCTATTAGAACGGCTGTCCATGAGACTACAGGAAAAACGCCGGCAGAATTATTCTTAAACAGAAAATTTATTACCCCGTCTCAGACGTTGGGGATGGTTACGGATGGTGCAGAATTTATGTGTGTTAATATCGAAAAATTGTTTAAGGAGGCGAGGCGAAATACTAAAATTCAACAAGAAAAATGGGCAAAGTATTATAATAAGAGAAGACGGGAGGTTGACAAAGTTAAAGATTTGGTATTGGTACAAACGCATCCCATAAGTTCTTCAAGTAAGAAAATTGTAGATAAATTCAAACCAAAATTCGCAGGTCCATATGAAGTCCTGAAAGTGGAGAATAATAATATTTTGATTTGTAAATTGGGTAAACAAACAACGGTTAACGTGGATCAGGTACGGATTTATCTCCAAAGAGATGAAGGTGTTGTGGAGTCCGAAGGATCAGATAACAATAGATCAAAGGCAACAAAGTCAGGAGGGTCTGGTAATAGTAGACTTAGGGTGGCACAATCAGAAGATTTAGGTAACAATAAGTCTAGGGCAACACAGAAACTGAGGGTAATATAAGTTTACTCAGGGATAGGAATATTATGGTAAAACAATGGTGGGATAAACGAAAGAGGAACGACGGTTCTACTGAATCATCCACAAAACTGTGTGAGCCCCGGTAGAAAAAATGCCATCGGAAAGAGTTAACTGGAATAAAAGATGCCCTTCCTCATCGTGGTCGGATCATCATCACATCAAGAGAAGGCCACCTGGAAACCACAAATTCAACAAGAGGAGAGTACCCTCCTCTGTTCCCTCCGGTTCATCAACAAGAAAGATGACCGGGAGAGAGCTCGCCTAAAGAAGTCAAAGAAAGACCTGTCCAGTCCAGACGAATCCAGCCAAGGAAATCAAGCCCTTATGACCTAAGAAACAGTCCACAGTTCAACAGAAGGCAAGAACAGTCCAGAAAGATCAGTCTCTGTTCTTCGTGAGGAGTCGTAGCAGCCGAAGAAAGACCAGTCAGGTCCAGACAAGTTCAGCCAGAGAGATCAAGCCCTTATAACCTACGAATCCGTCACGTTTAGTGGAAAGCAGGAGCAATCCAGAATTTACAAAGTCCGGCCCTACAAGCGACGCAGCAGGGGAACAGCCCACAAAGAGGTCTATCCTGAGCTGAGAGAGCAAGGTGTCCAGGATCTACCGGAAAATCTCCTAAGCCGGAAAACTGACAGCCTCGAGGTCCTATGTGGGGACACATCAGAAAGAATTTAAAGAATTACAGCCCGGTTGTATTATTCCTTTTATTTTCTTACTGACAGGCAGTCAGGCGATTTTTGCAAGATATGAGTCGTATTTTCTTGAAGTATTTTAAAAATACAAAAGTTGCCATTGAGTTGTGTGTGTGTGTGCATTTTTCCTACTATTTGAAAAATGAACTTTTGTGTATACAATTTAATCCCAAAAAGGTGGAAAACATTTGTTCATTTACATTTGTTTGTAACATGTTAAGACTTGGTTAATATGCGAGAATTTCTTGTATTGTTTGTTTATAATATTGTATGTTTGAAAATTGTATATATTTATTTATGTATTGATGTATGTTGATATTTAACATCTCGTTTGGGGAAGCGGCGTAAATAGGAAATACTAATCTCAACTCTAACAGCACAGCGCGATTGGAAAGGGAGTTCTGTAAAAAAAACCAGAGATGCGTTTATTTATATGAAAATAAATATATATATATATATATAATTAAAATAATTGATGCTAGACATAAAAGTTCAAAAGTTGAATGTTGTCAATGCATATATAAAGTGTTGATTGATATTTTTTTCCTTGAGAAGATATTGATTTAGTTTTCATTTCTGGGTGGCTGACCCTGAACAATGATGTCTTGAAAAATTTATGAAGTAATGTTAAAAATTTAAGTGAATTCTAGTACTTAACTCATGTGCACGAACAGTTTTTCTTAATTCTTGCCCAAATGGGGTGCACAGTAGGGATTTTTTGTACAAGAGAATGTCTTGCGGTAAAATTAAATATAAACATTTGCTAGTTGTTTTTTGCGTGATCTCGTGTATCTAAATTCTAAGTATCACGTTGAGTTAAATTTAAATTTTTGTCGACGATTTTTTTAAGAATTAAAGTTTTTTTGAATTGATAACTTCTATTGGCGCGATTTGCAGGAGAGTGAACTTGAATGAACGTCACGCTCAAGAATGTAACGCTCATTCGGCTTTTTTCACCTTCAGACATACACATCCCTAAAAAGGAAAAGAGTGACATTTCCTACCGCCATTCTGACGCGCTGTAGTTTGCCCTCGCCCCCTCCCCCCTCATCAATACGCCGTAAAAGTAAAGTTCCTAGTTTCGAACTAAGTGGGGCTACTTCCTCCCGCCACCTCTTTCTACTGAAATGAATGCGGGATTCTATTTAATCCTAGTTGAAGCATGATAATGAAACGTCATATTTTTAAACAAGTAATATAAAAAAAATTAAGTCAATTTGTACTTAGATCAACGAAGAAAAATTTTATTTTAGCTACTTTTTATTAAATAATTACAATTAATATAAATATGTGTATACATATGACAGAATCACAACATTAAGTGGTAATTAATTTTTATTAGCTATCACTAAAGTATCGTATTGTTATCCAAAACAATCGTGTATATAAAATTTCAGATCAACTGAATGCTTTAAAACGTGAGAAAAAAAAACCTTTTCAAGTTTTGAAACAAGTCGCCAAAAAGTCACTAAATCGCTAAAAAGGAAACCAACGTAGCTGTATCTATAATTTTAAATAATTAGTTTCAGTCAATTAATTTTAGTTAATTATACTTAAATTATCGTATTTTTACCCCAAACAATAGTGTATAGAAAATTTCAGCTCAAATGGGTGGTTTAAAATGTGAGAAAAAAACCTTTTCAAGTTTTGACACAAGTCGCCAAAAGGGTCACTAAAAAGGATGCCAACGTGGCTGTATTTGCAATTCTTTGAATAATTAGTTTTAATCAATTAATTTTCATTAATTATAATTAAATTAGTGTATTGTCATCCAAAATAATCGTGTATATAAAATTTCAGCTCAATTGAGTGCTTTAAAATGTATTTCATTAACGATTGAAAATTCCACCAAGATAAATATATAGAGTTTGAGCTAATGGTAGGAATTGAAAAATAGGCTTAGAGAGAAAGAGAAATCCTACACTAAAATTGAACATAAAATGTAGAAAAAGGACAAATTTTTACAGAACTAATTAAATAGTATAATTATCATTAGCAGTATTGCAGTGATCTTAAGAATAAAAATCTATTTTTATAAGCGAATCGGAATAGCAATGAACACAAATAGTTCTATTAATCACATTACTTAAATATACTTTGAGTCTAAAAAGAAAATTAAAACAATTAAAAATTTAAAGTAACAAAATTAAGTATACAGGTATTAAGAAAAAGTTATATTAAATAATTTAAATACAAGAAAACAAAATATAATTAAGAAGACATACCTTGCAGAAGCACCGGATATATTTGTACAAAACTGCCATACAATGACAAAAGAGCTAGTATAAGCTAGAGATTATGTGATACAAATCTTCTGATTAAATCCCTTTTTAAAGGTTTTGACTTAGATTTCTCTCTTCCCAATCAACTACCTGTCTTACTATCCTTTTGCTTAAATTAATTCATGGGTAGAATTGAATATTGTTAAATTACAACTAATATTCATAAAGCCGGATCAGGTCTTCTGAACAAATTACCTATGATTTTAAGTGGAAATTTTAAAGTAGATTTTTTAAATTTAATTTATTTTTTAAAATCAAAATTCAATTTAATTATGTCAAATGATCCAAATGAAGCACGAGGAAGTATGGAACAACGCTTGACGGAGTTTTTTTTATAGATATTTAAATAAAATTTTGAATCTAAAGGCTTTATAACCTATTTCAGCTACCATAAGCCTATTGTTTCCTTCTTAGAATAAAATTAATTCTCAAATATGATTCCATATTTCGCACAAAAATATTACACTTTATGAGTACAGACATATGAATAAATAATTTTATACGACAATACTAATATCCCCTTGTTTTTTTATTCATCAAACTAGTCCTTGAAATAACATTACAAAATTTGAAGTTATCACTTCTATCGTGTGTGGTCATAAGCACACACTTTTTAACGTAATTTCTTTCGCGGGTCGTTAAGACCTTTAAATAAATCATGTTTTCTTCACGGAGGGGATGTGACAAATCTGATGGAAGGAAATTCTGATCTTGGTACCTTCTGTTCCGAACGCGAGTACTTTATCGACCACGCCAAAACGATCGTCTTCGCGTGATGTTTGGTGCTAGTTTATATAGATACCACACCGCCACATTACCCTCATGCCAGTGATTCGGCGAATGAACGATACCATATTCGTGGTGAGCATGTGAGCAGTTGCGTCACTTTGTGGGTTGCGTTATTTGTGTGAGACGGCTTATTTGGGTCAATGATTGATGGCTTGGTTGCTTTTGCGGTGGATAAATGGCGCCATGACTGCGACGCGTGAAGGGTGCGGTTCTCGACCACGCCAAAATGATCATCTTCGCGTGGTGTTTAGTACTAGTTTATATAGATATCACACCACCACAGATCGATTCGCGATCCTTCCACTAATCCTTTTGGAAATTCTTTGGGGTATCAATTCGCGTTATTTACAGTCAAACATTCGGAAGAAGAAAATCATGATATGAGAATTAAGTTACTATATATATTCGAAGTTTTCTAGTTAGAAGAGAAAGTTGGAGGGGAGATAAATCAGAAATCAGGTGAGATCGCTACTGACAGGTATCATTGTTGAATTATTATGTATAACACTTATTAGAAGAAAGCTTTAAAGTGACGATTGTTCATTGAGATTAAATTGATATTAGATTGCTGTTTTTGTTACCAATGCCACCTGATCGGCAAAGGCCAGATCAAGGCCCACGAAATTCATCATGGCTAAGGCTAAGTGACGCCTGTCGTTAGCCGTAGCTTTGAGCACCACATACAGGTGACAGAACGATTTAGCTCGGTTTCACCCCAATTTAGAGGGAGAACATCCTGGGGGTGGTCAGGAGCCTCTCACCTCTCTTCCCCTTCCACCAACCTCACGAGAGGACTTGCGGCTCGACGGCTATTTAAAGTACCCCCATGCCGCGAAGGCACTATACATTCA
The DNA here is from genome assembly GCA_019973955.1 of Trichonephila inaurata madagascariensis. Classification (NCBI taxonomy): domain Eukaryota; kingdom Metazoa; phylum Arthropoda; class Arachnida; order Araneae; family Nephilidae; genus Trichonephila; species Trichonephila inaurata. Next base: position 215,048 of record BMAV01009234.1, read on the forward strand.
CAAATATCCATGTCTTCTCCAGGATTCGAACCCAGTCCCAACGGCGCAGCAGTCAGCGTCGCTAACCACTATACCGGATGGGGACTTGATATTAGATTATAAATCGGATGATAGATTAGATTCTATATAAAGTAAGGGTCGAGTTTGATAGTCTCCTAATCTTTCGTGTATTATCGACGTTGTTCCACTTTAGCGGTTAGCACCGAGACATTCTCTTACTGTTATTAATTGAATTTGTGTTGTTTCATTGTGTGATCAATAAATAGATTGATTGGATCATGGCGAGCGTTTCTTCCCAAACCTCCCACATATCTAGGTGTCCAAGAAAGAGGTGATAGCCTCTCAACAGAGTGTTTAAATTTAATATGCATTTGGGAAAATTAAAAGTCTACGATTTAGAAAAAAAATAGAGGAAAGTTATTTTTGTGTCTATTTCTATTTTTATTAATATTTTACTCTTATACAGGACAACATTAAGTATTAGTCAAAATATGAAAAAATTTTTAGAGGGGCGGCACATTATGTTTTTGCACTCGGGTGGCTGATACCATAAGATCGGTCTATTTTCATTTGGGACCCCCTATTTTGTGTAAAATTTACTCGAGACCCCTGAATAGACAGTAGATCTTTTTTAAATCTACAACGTAGTTAAACTGAAATACTTTCTGGGCTCTTACAAGGTATTTTGAAAAGAATATCGTGACGTCATCGATTGTAATAACGCTATTTTATACCAGATATGTTAATGTAATGATATTCATTGCTTTTTGCTTCCAATTTCTTTTGAAAGATCAAATAATATTCATTAAAAAAATCGCCAACATTTAGATCACTTTTATTCATTTCCAGGTTCAGAGCTACTAAAAGATATCTCTCGAATCAGAAGTGGGCAGACTTTTCTTAGTCTACTTTTGACTTTTTAAAGATGTTGCGATCCACAGGTGTGCTGAGCTAATAGAAGGTCTACACTATTTATTATTTGTTGCTGTATTTATTCTGTGGTAGAAATACTAGAAGGTTAAAAGAAGCAAGTTTTCAGTGTGATTTGGCTTTTCTCACAGGCCATTTGAATGACTTCAACACAAAGCTACATAGAAAGAGTCAATTCATTTTTCAATTAATAACGTAAAGACATTTAAACAAAAAATTATGTTTATTTCAAAACCAGCTGAAAACTTAAAAAAATTTTGCACACTTTCCCTACTGCCAAAGCATGCATGAAAAATTTCCACACATGAAGATGCAGTATGAGGAACAAATTCAAATCTTGGGTAATGCATTTGATCGGTTATTAGATTTAAAAAAGTGCCAAACAAAAATTTATATCTTTTCTTCACCATTTTCTGTTGATATAAATCTAGTGGATGAGAGTATTCTGATGTTATCAAAAAGCAATTCAAAGAAAAATCGGTATTAGAATTTTATAAAAACTTACCCGAGGATTTTTCGTGCTTAAAGCAAAATGCAACTGCAGGTGCCACTTTCTTTGACAGCACTTACATTTGTAAGCAAATTTTCTCACTGATGAATTTAAACAAAAAAATAAGAAATAGAATAGCAGATGAGAACCTTTCTTCTGTTCTACGTATTGCCACAACAAGTCTTAAGCCCGACGTAAAATCAATAACTTCAAATATTCAGAGAGAGAGTCCCAGCCCCATCTCATTAACTTTTATCTTATTAAATTTTAAGTACTAATTTTTTTTCAAAATTTAAATTGTGTTCTCTGTATAATTAGCAAAACTTTTCCTCTGTTATGTAATTTCAAGTTTGCCACCTTTTTAGCAGGAATCTTTTCCTTTTCTTTTTTGAGCTAAAATATTTTAATCCTTCAGAAAGCATTTGTGTTTTCTCCATTTATCAACTGTATTATGGGTACATGAGTAAAATAATAATTGTGATAAATGCGTATTGTCATAAAATAGTGTTTTCACGTTTATAAACATATTTGCCATCGCGTAATGCTGTGGCCCTCGATATGATCCAATTAAATGTTTTGGTCCCTCATTCTAAAAAGGTTGTGCACCTCTGGTCTGCAGCACCTGTCCCGGAACTTCTTTAATGCAGTGGTTCTCAAACTTTCAATACTTGCGACACAATATACAATCATAATTTTCATCGCCCCTTTCATACAATAACAATGCATTGAATTCAATAATACGATACTTTGATGCTAAAGCTACAATAGGATTCAAACCTCTTAAGTTTCACCCGCACATAGAAACGTCTCATTCAGCTAAAACGTTGTTTTCCCCAGACATATATATAGGTCTGTCATAAGTACAATCTTTTCTGTGCACTGCTATCCATAAAATTATTCCGAAGGCTTTGGAGTGCAATAAAAGGACAGTGTTTATGAAGGATGTGCTTATTTCAGAGGATTTGCTTATTTATTCTTCTTCTCTCCGCCCCCAATACATCACATAAGCACGCCCACATGGAAAACGGTGGCATTGGGGAGCGAATCGCATAACTTTTATTCGGCATTTAAGGAATTAATTATAAACCGTACAAATTATCAAGATAAGAATTAATTTTTTTATATATGACACACAACCATGGGATCACTGGTAATTATTTACTTGTTTTTAACTTAGTATTGTTAAATTAATTATGAAATACATTTGCAGTACTGATACTTTTATAAGTGTATTATATCACTGTAAATGTGTATTCTATTTTTTTTTATGTCAGAATGTATTTTTTGTTTGTTTACTTTCACTAAATTAATAATTTTTTTAAAAATCCTTTGTTTACGACTTTTCGATATGCTCGCGCCCCCCTCGTAGAGTTAGCACGCCCCCCCCCCATGGGTGGCGCGCCCCATAGTTTGAGAAACGCTGCTTTAATGTCAAGACATGTTGAAAATATTTTGTCAGTAAAGAAAGTAAATTTAGAGCGTGTTTAGATCACTCTCCCCCAGTCCAGGAATTTTGACGATAGCTAAAATTTTCAGTAAGAATTTAAATTCTTACCTTTTTATATGTTTGTAATTTTTCGTGTAAAACATGTTTAAGGTATCCGACATCCCTAAAACCATGAGTTTTTTTAAAAATTGATAAATTTTTTTATGATTTATTTTATATTCCATCTTATTAGCTTTATAAACCTACCAAGTTTTTTATTTTCCATTCACTAGAACAAAAACTACCAAGTGTTTTAGTAAAAGCAGATGCCATAACTTTAAAATGAGTTTTTTTTCGAAAAGCCTCAAACGGGGACAGAGATTGCACAAAAAATTTTTAAAATAATTTTCTGAAATTTTATGTGTTTGTTCTGTATAACAGTAGAAGTGTTTTAACCTTCAGGTTTATCAATCACTGTTTTATTACAAAATTTACAGTTCTTTATGTAAATAAAAATTGTTTTTTTTTAAAGCAAATTAAAAAATAAGATAAATGCTCTAGTTTTTGTAAAAAAAATTTAAAATATCTTTATCCTAAGGTCAAAAAAGGAATAACAAAATAATACATCAAATTGAAAAAATGGGGAATATACATTTTCTATTTTTAAGAGGGGCCCTTTTTTT
>BMAV01009235.1:0-12125 GCA_019973955.1 Trichonephila inaurata madagascariensis
AAAAACCTGTTTTGGGCCCCGATGGCCCGGTTGGGTTTGATTAAAGGTGACACCCCCCCCCTTCTATTGTTCTCCCCTGACCTGCTATTACTACTGAGGTCTGAGTTATATACAGGCAAGATATTATAATGAATTTTTTTAAAAAAGGAGAACATTTGAAAAAGGCTTTTGTAAGTTATTTTTGCCGAAATATTGTATTTAAGAATTTTTTTTTGTGTGTAAAAATGTCATTAAAACAATTTTATACATGTATTCTAATCTAAGTTACACTAAATATCATGAAAAGTATTCATTCATCCTTTTTTTTAAAAATCATGGTTCCGAACGTAGTCGGATACCTTAATCTTGGTTGTATCGTTTTAGATTCAAAATAAAATTCTTTTTCTGCAGTATACTAAAATTAAAAAACGATGGTTATCGATAATTAAATACTGAGTAAGAAGTAGTACATTTTTCATAACTCTATAGCAGTGATACTGTACCTGCATGTGGCCCACCAGCCCTTTCTGAGTGGCCCGGTCATGGCCCATTGAACTAAGAAATTCAGATACTGGAGACCAACGTACTAAAAAATTTAGTGCGGGAAATTTTATCAATAAAGTAATCAAATATGTCAATTCTGCTATCAATTTTTTTTAGTAGTAGAATGAAAAGAAAGAAGTTGACATGAATGAAAAAGAAAAAAAAATTATCCCAAACTCGAAAAATCCCAAAAAAAAATTTTTTTGTGTGTGTGTGTTTGATCGAAAAGTTAATCTAGTATTAAAATAAAAGTCAAAAATGAGAGTTTTAATATTTTGATAAAGTTTTCTTTTTCTATTATTCGCATTTGGGGCCCGTTTAAAAATACCTTCGTGTATGTAGCTTCTCCCCTCCCCCTCCCCGGCTCTGTCGAAGCAGTACGATTCTTACTTCGGCAATAGGTTTTTTTTTAAATAATTCGATACTAAAAAGGCCGTAAATGTATCAGATTTTTTTCATTGTAAATTTTTAGTACCTAGTCTCTCATCGCAGTAAATATTAAAAAGTACTAAAATGTCTCTTCTTTAAGTAAAAAATACTATAATTTTTTATCATAAAAAGTTTAAATATCGTAACCTCTGTTCCCTTTTTATCAGCCAAAAATAAAAAATTTATTCCCCCCCCATTTGTCACATACCAGAGGGAAAAACTCTCTTTTTCCCTATAAATAAGTTTTAAAAAATTTTAAAAAAGTTTTAAAAAAAATTCTTCAAGAGTTTTTGTTCAAAGTCTTAAAGCCATTAATTTGGTAAACGAAAAGATTTGAATAAAAGTAATAGAAATAAATGTATTCATATTTATTTTTTATTAAAAGCAGCATGAAGGCAAGATTCAATAATGGAGTTGAAAAACTCACACACATATGCCTGTCTTAATAAAAGCTAGTATATGAATAGTAGATTTTTTTTATTCAACTCAGAAAACCTCATATTTTCAATTAAACTGTCTTTTCGTATAACTAAATAAATGCATTTTTATTGTGAGTGCAAAGATTGATTACTTTTTTTTTTTTTTCGTGAAAAGATATGTTTTAGTGTATATGTTTAACTAATATAATATGTGACACATTTTTTATTGGATTACTTAAAACTCTCATTTTCTTTAAAGCTGTCAAAAAAGAAATTAGCTTACACCGGATTAAAAATAAATAAATGAATTATTTAATTAAAAGTTAAAATACAAAGCATCTCTATGGAAAAGAAAGAAAACATAAGCCTTTTTTTTAAAAAAAGTATTCTTTTAAATAGATTGAAAATGATATGAAATCGAAAAATATTGCTTGTAGACTTGGAGCCGCTCTCTTTTCAACCGCGGTTTTCTCTACAGGGAATAATCGATTAACGTGCATTTTTAAGACTAGACAGCCCAGGTGAAATCTTTAGTGGAACGAGACGTCAGGACAGTATAAACGTTACAACTGTCTAGGTAAGGCGTCGGCAATGTATGGCATGTGCTCTAAATTTCGCACATGGTACAAAAAATTCTTATTGACATTCTGCATCAACTGACACATTAGCCAATTATTGAGCGAAGTTGACATTTCTGAAATGGAACGTTTTGAACTAACATCTTTAGAATTATGGAAATTAAAATTTACGGAATTGAGAAAAAAAAATGTGGAAGATAACTATCAATTCATTGACAGTTATTTTTAATTGATAGATGCCATTGCTGGTGAGATTTAAGTATTTGAAGGAAATTGCATATACTATGTTTACCGCTTTTGGTTCTACATGTCTAACGCGAACAAATCTTTTCTCACATGAGAAATATTTTTAGTCAATGGAAAAGTTATTTAACTACTGAACGTTCTGAGTCGTGCCAAATAGAAAATCACACATTATACCCCTGATATTGCGAAAGGAAGCAGAATAGTACAGGGACAAGTTTGAATAAAAAATAATTTTTTTAACTATGATGATGGAATGCTTACACTTTACGTTGTTTATTTCTTGTTTTAATAAATAGGTTTGAAAATATACATAATACATAAGGTGACCAGTTTTTTTACAATGAAAAGGATGACGCGAGCGAAAAATTTAAGAAAAAGTTACAACGTTAATATTTGAAACATTTTTTTAATTCAAAAAAAATACGCTAATTACGCTTCCATTACTATTAATTATTTACTTAAAAGAGTATTTTCCCATTGCATATTTTTTTTCTCAATATGTCATTTTCTAATACATCGGAAATTTCGGTGCAAAAAATATCCTTTATATTGAGCCTTGCAGTTAAGTGTTACAGCTAAAGTATCGACATTCAAGCTTGATTTCTCACGTGTCCAAAAATCATTACCAACTGAAAAACTCTTTCAATTTCTGCATTAGTTCAAGGTCAGCACAACATAAATTCAATAAGAATAACTAAATTATCATATGGAATGTGTTCATTTTTGAAATGGTTAAGTATTTTCGCCCATCTTTTATCAATTTCAGCATGCTGATTTTTACCAACTATCCCAATTTATTAGAATTTAAATATACATTCAGTCTTCTAATTTATTCAAACAGAAAATTGTCACCGATTTTAATATTAGGCTTTTCTTTCGATAAAAACTCAGTACAATTTTTTATTTCTGCTCACTTTACTTGTGATGAAGTCAAAAAACACCATTGAAAACTGTTATTTCCTGTGATATTTGTTTCAGACCATTTTTCGACATATTGGAAACATGTCTGGTTCATCTCTGAATAAAGTTTAACAGACCTGTTTTAAAATATTGAAAAGGAAGACAAGTAGGAGGACATTATTTTTTGAGGAAGGATAGAACTTATAAAAGGAGAACTGTCCTCCCTAAAGGGGGACGGTTGATCACCTTATAATACATAAAAAAATGCTCAATTTTAACTTTTTATTTATATTGGAGGAATAGTTGTATTTCGTTGTTCATATTTATGTTAATTAATATCATTAAATGATGTTATTCTTAAGGTACTTCCTAACTCTGGATGCATTAACAGGGGAATGAAGTGTTTCAAATATTCCCTACTATGGGATACTCCAGTGCTTCTCAAACTTTCAGTATTCGTGACCCAATTTTCAGTCATAATTTTCATCGCGCCCCCCTTATACAAATAATGTATTGAAAAGAATAATAATGTACTTTGACTCTAAAGCTGCAATACGGCTTTAAATATAAATCATACAAATTATCAAGATAAGTATTAAATTATATTATTTTAATAATATAATTTTATGGCATACCCATAAGGACACTGATAATTATTAAGGTATCTGACTACGTTCGAAACCGAGATTTTGCAAAAGCGTGTAAATGGATAATATTTATGATATTTAGTGTCAGTTACATTAGAATATATATATAAAATTATTTTAAAAATAGTGTTACAATAAAAAATTATTTAAGTACTAATATTTTGACAAAAAGTGAACATAGAATGACCCATTTTCAAAACATTTTCCTTTTGTGAAAAATGCTTCTATTATAATAATATTTTGCCTGTATATAGCTCAGACCTCTGTACAGAAGCTCAACTAGAATTTTGAGATATATAACTTAGAAGTGGATTTATCCATGTTTTACGACAACAGAAGGGAGAAATGTTAAGAAAAAAACGCCAATAATTATTTCAAATAGTTGTAACTCTGAAAATAATGCGAATTTTTCAAACATCATAGTTGAGCCTATGTAAAGAGGTCTGATCTATATACAGGCAAAATATTACTATAATAGAAACATTTTTCACAAAAGAGAATATTTTGAAAAAAGGTTATTCTAAATTATTTTTTTGCCGAAATATTGAATTTAAATAATTTTTTTTGTCAAAATGTCCTTAAAAACCATTTTATATATATATTCTAACCTAAGTGACACTAATTATCATGAAAATTATCCATTTATGCGCTTTTTCAAAATCATGGTTCCGAAAGTAGTCGGATACCTTAAACTTCTTAACTTAGTACAGTTAAATTAATTATGAAACACATTGTGTAATACTAATACATTTTTAAGTGTATTATATCAATGTAAATGTGTATTTTATTTTTTATTATGCCAGAATGTATTTTGTTACGAATATTTTCAGTGAATTAATAATTTTTTTAAATAATTTTTTTGGGTTATCCGAGAACTTATCTAACTTGAAGGGGGTTATCACGCCCCCCTCAAGGGGGACACACCCCACAGTTTGAGAAATACTGGGGTACTCTGAATCATATTTGCAGATCCGTTTGAAATAACAAAGCTATAAGGTTGTCGAATCTGCCCTACTGTATACCCTTATTCGAAAGGTAAACCGAATTTTATTTGTCAAAATTAGAGTGCTTGAATTGATGAATTGGCTGCCATCAGTCGAGAATTCCTTGAATTGTTTCTTTCGGCACTTTTTCTCAAAGAGAGAGTAAAACAGACTTCTTTTTTACTTTTTAAAGTATTTTTTGCTATCAATTAATCGTACCCTCAGACTCATTTTAATTTAGTTTGATATTTTTATTAAGGTATCCGACACCGCGTTCGGAACCAAAATTTTAAAAAAGCGCATAAATGGATAATTCTCACGATATTTAGTGTCACTTAGATTAGAATACATGTATAAAATTGATTTAAGGACATTTTGACAAAAAAAAATTATATAAATACAATATTTTGGCAAAAAATTAACTTAGAATAACCTTTTTTCAAAATGTTCTCCTTTTATAAAGAATGCTTCTAAAATAATAATATTTTGCTTATATATAGATAAAGTAAAGACTTCTCCAGAGAGTCTGAACTAGGATTTTTGAAAAATTCACATTATTTTCAGAGTTACCACCCATTGAAATAATTATCGGCATTTTTTTCTTAAAATTGCTCCCCTCTGTTGTCGTAAAACATGATAAAACCACTTCTACATCATATATTTCAAAAATTCTAGTTGAGCCTCTGTAGAGAGATCTGAGCTATATACAGGCAAAATATTATTATAATAGAAGCATTTTTCACAAAAGGAAAATGTTTTGAAAATGGGTCATTCTATGTTCACTTTTTGTCAAAATATTGTACTTAAATAATTTTTTATTGTAACACTATTCTTAAAACAATTTTATATATATTTTCTAATGTAACTGACACTATAAATATCATAAATATTATCCATTTATACACTTTTGCAAAATCACGGTTCCGAACGTAATCGAATACCTTAAATACGAATTCAAGTCAGTAAATTATAAAAAATAAATAAAACTTTACATCCCTTTCGGAACGAAGAACAAAAGGACTGCAGAAGGAAAAAGAAAAGAATGCTGTGCAAAAAAAAGGCATTGCGTCATTATGCACGCGTATCAATCATATTGAGTGAGAGTTATATTAACGTTGCCCTATAAAGCTACATGAAGGCTAATGGCGACGAACTTCGTAATGTTGAACCATGATCTAATTACGAGGACGACTCCTGACCTAACACCCTCCTTCTAACTTCCACATCACACGGGAAGACGTTAACCTCGTTATATTTAACATGCAGTGGTCTCTCCTACTCGGCGGGTTTTCAGTGGCACTACGCTCCTCGATGTTATGACACGCCAGCCACGAGTTAAGGACTGGGCTACCGCTGCCACCTATCAGAGTGAAAAAAGACAAGTAATCACGATTTATCTGAAGTAGTGTTGAAAACGAATATATTTCAGCTTAGTTAATCGAAATCTTAAATAAAATATACGCATCAAAAACTTAACAATAAGAATTATTTTTTTTATTTAAGAAATATATATGTAAAGAAAAAAAAACATATTTATCTCCATATATTTATCTTGTTCAAATTTTCAATCGTTTTAATCAAATACACTTTAAAGTACTCAAATGAGCTGAAAATTTTTATACACGATTATTTTGGATGACAATACAGTAATCTAATAATAATTAATAAAAATCAATTGATTAAAATTAATTATTCAAAGAATTACAAATACAGCCACTTGGCATCATTTTTGGCGACTTAGCGACCCTTTTGATGACTTGTGTCAAAACTTGAAAAGTTTTTTCTCACATTTTAAAGCGCTCGTTTGAGCTGAAATTTTCTAAACGCTATTGGTTTGGGTGACAATACGATAATTTAATTATAATTAACTAAATTTAATTGTCTGAAACTAATTATTTACAGGTACAACCAAGTTGGTTTCATTTTTATCGACTTGGATCAAAATTTTAAAAGATTTTTTTTCTCACGTTTTAAAGCATTCAGTTGAACTGAAAATTTACAACGATTGTTTTGGATGACAATACGATACTTTAATGATAATTAATAAAAATTAATTACCACTTAATATTGTGATTCTGTCATATGTATATACATACTTACATTAATTGTAACTATTTAATAAAAATACCTATAATAAAATTTTACTTTGTTGACCTAAGTAGGAATTGACTTAAAAACCTTTTTATATATTACTTGTTTTTTAATGAAGTGAGTAACATTTCGAAAAACTAGTTGTACACTTATTTATTTGCAGGTTTGTTAAAAAAATTTTCATAAAACAATTCCAGATTTCAAAAATATTCCTTAACTCTGACGAAAAATTCCATTTCTATTCTAAGTGTCTGCAATAAACATAACATATTGTGTTTCGAAGAAAGGGTGATATTGCACCAGAAAATTTTTTTTCCTTTGGCGCCAGAAGAGTGTTTGTCACCGCACAATGAAGTCGCTTACCTATCGCGTCCTCGATAATATCTGTCTGTCGCTTGCGAAGATGCCAATCTTGCCCTTAACATTTCCTGTTTTAGGTGATATAATCCTTAACATTAGTTTTCAGGTAATGTAGAAGGATGGGGAAAATAAATAAAGAGGAAAAATCAAGTCTCAAGTATTTAAAAGTCTTACATTTCTTACAGTCTTACATTTCTTTTTATTTAAAATTTCTTTTGCAAAAGAAGATTTCGACGTTAAAATGTTGGTTATTATGATTATCTTTAGATCTAACATACAAAGCAATATGTTAGATAATTGTTTCATAATATTTTAAAAAGATATTATTTAGATTAAGGCTATATATATACACAGTACCCTTTTTCAAAAAAATTTTTGGAGACAGTTACAGTAAAAATAATTGATGTTTTATATTTAGATTATATTATTAGGCTGATTCTATAAGTAAAAAGTCAGTTTGACCAAGCCATTATTTTACAATTTTAAAAAATTAGGAATTTTTGAAGTTTTTCACAAATTTTTTATAAAATACTCAATTTTTAAAATTTTTTAGTCATTTTAAGTTATTCATGTTTCTTAGGTTATTGCAAACAAAAGTTAATATGGATTTGAAAATATATTCCCTTGTTGATTTTTAATAATTATTTTTCTAGAAAAACCTGGAAAAAACACGAAAATTTTTAAAATATCAAATTTAACATTTTTTATAGAAAAATAACTACAGACCTCAGCCCTAAATCCATACTAACTTTTATAGAACATATGTTTGGGAGTCTATACAAAAAAAAAATTCAAGGCTCTATCTTGAACAGGAAAAAAGCCTTAGGGTTAGAAAACACTTATACTTTCAAAATTGAATGTCTGAGAAAAACGCATTTCAAGTTTGTAAAATCATAAAACAAAACACTTATAATGCCCATAAAGCTCTAATTTTTTAATATGTTATTTTCCAATGTATGTTCTGCATTAAAACACTATTTTAATTAAATATGCCTGAAAACAATATTTTTAATTCAAACTATATTTTTGCATAATATTGATAGCATTTGTTAAGACGTCAGTTTATTCAGCTTTATCCTAACTTAATATTTTCACAAAAGTTTTGAAACACGAAGCATTTATGTACAAAATAATAATAGTCAGGTTTGCTCATAAAATGTAATTTTTTTCAGTTTTAAATTGGGGCATTTACGAAGTTTAGCTCTTGTCGTACGACTTTAAAGTACTAAAATATAGTACTACAAATATGTTTGAGTATAAGGTAGTTTGGTACATCAAGAAAATGTTCAGTTATATCTGCAACATTTGAATTCAGAATCCTTGTATTCGGAAGTCTAATTGCAGAATCAGCAGAGGACTGATTTTTAGATACATCATTTTCAGTAGTATTCCATCTCTTCGAAATATTGTTTCTCACAGCAACCTGAGAACGCATTAGCCATGTCATTTTTCTAAAGAAAAGAATCAATGATAAAGCTTTAAGATATAAACTATTTTTAAAGCAAAAATTGGACATGAAATTAATCTTAATTAATTATTTATGAGAAGTCAAAACACTCAAAACATGTCAATCAGAAATGATTTTAGTAATGAAAATTAGAATTAATAACAATTTCAAACTGAAAGCACAAAAATAATTTTAATTATTTCAATTTAAGAGTGGAAAAATGCTTTAAAATGAAACCGAAACCAAAACCATATGTCATAAAACTTCAAATATCTTAAGAACTAATTTACTAACAGATCTGAAATTTGGTGGCAAGCTTCTCAATGATATAGGCCACTAGAAAATGCAAAAAGAAAAAAAAATCGGTAAAAATGAAATTTTTAGGGTACTGTGTAGCCTTAAAGGTTCCTAAACTGTTTCGTCTCATAGACTCCTTGCCATGTTTTTTTTTTGACTTTATCAGCTTAAAGGTCTTTTTGACAGCTGATAAAGAGTTACTTACTTTAAATTTTAAACTGTAGTGAAGTATAATGTTTAAAACTTAAGAATCACAAGCTAATTAATTTTAAGTTTCTATTTAATAATACATAAAATAGCTGTTACATAAAATAACTGGAGCACAAAAAAAAAAACAAAAAAAAACTTACATGGGAATGAAGAATATGGCGTTTCAATAAAACAAATTATCATCACTAGGCGTTAATTTTGTCGAGTTAAACACTAAATCTCGTTTTGTAGTTTCCAGTTTTGAGGTGGGGAGTGGATTTTGCAAAACCCCGGTGAAACTTTTTTACTAACAAAACCAATTAAAAGGTTTCTCACAATGCTCCATAACTCAAGATAAATAACAGGTAAATGACTTTTAACCTTTTTTTCTACCGCATTATGATTTCTGCAGTTTTTTCATGCAATATTTTTGAATCACTACATTGAAAATTAAGGGATATACATAAACAAAATACTCAACTTAGGGAATTTAATCCGTTAGAGCAGTGTTTCTAAAACAGGGGCGCCCCCCACTAGGGAGGGGCGTGATAACCTACGAGGGAGCCGCAAATATATAAAAAGTCGAGAATAAAAGAATTATTTTAAAAAGTTATAAATTTATTTAGTATCCGACTACTTGGAATGGATTTTGCAAAAGCGTTTAAATGGATAATATTTATGATATTTAGAGTCATTTAGTTTAGAATACATGATGAAATTGTTTTGGACATTATGACAAAATTTCAATACAATATTTTCAAATAACTTGATAGTTTTTTCCAAATGTTCTCCTTTTGTTAAACCTTTATTGTATTAATATTTTCCCTGTCTATAGCCTCAGACCCCTGTACAGAGGCTCAACTAAAATTTTTTGAAATGCATAACTCGAAGTCGTTTATCCATGTTTTACGAAAACAGAAGGGAGAAATTTTAAGAAAATACGCCGATAATTATTTCAAATGATTGTAACCTGAAAATAATTTGAATTTTTCAAAAATCATAGTTGAGCCTCTATACAGAGGTCTGAGCTATACACAAATTATTAATACAACAGAAGCATTTTTTATAAAGAAGAACATTTGGAAAGAAGGTTATTCTAGTTAATTTTGCCAAAAAAATTGTATTTAAATAATTTTTTGTCATAAGTCTTTAAAAACAATATTATACATGTATTCTAAACTATGGACACCAAATATCACGAAAAAATTTTAAATTTATGCGCTTTTTTAAAATCATGGTTCCGAACGTAGTCGGATACCTTAAAAGAAGCAAAACATAATACATTCTGACATAAAATATATACACGTCACACCTTTATTGTTTTCTGTTCCAATTTAAAAATTAGAAAAGAAAATCAACATAATATTTTTCTTATTACTTAAAAGTACATATAATTTGCTTAAAATATCTATTATTTGAAACTAACATATACAAAATTTAATATTTATCTTGATAATTTGGGGTGGTTTTTTAACAAAACAAGGAGAGGGGCAGACTAAGGAATTCATTTCGGGTCGAGACTTGGGGGAAATAGTATTCTTTGGGTGTTCAACCAATGTGTAATTTGTTCCCGGCCGTTAAACCGGGGAAAACAGCGTTCGAAATTTATGCTTAGCTTTTATAATACCAAGTTTTTTTCACCGGCCCTGTGGCTCGATTGGTAAATCGTCTGCCTTTAGTGGGGTGGATCCGAGTTCGAATCACGCAAAAAACTTTTTTCTTTGAATTCCTTCAATTATTTTTTAAAATTAAATAAATTTATTTATTAAAGGTTTATTAAATATTGAATGGTACTTATGTAATTATTTTGTATTTTAAAAATTAAAAAAAATAAGTAAATAAATTTATTATTTAAAATTATTATTAATTAAAATTACTTAAAATTAATTGTTGATTAAAATTACTTAAAATTAATTATTAATAAAAATAACTTAAAATTATTATTAATTAAAATTGATTATTAATTAAAATTACTTAAAATTGATTATTAATTAAAATTACTTAAAAGTATTATTGATTAAAATTACTTAAAATTATTATTAATTAAAATTATTTAAAAGTATTATTAATTAAAATTATTTTAAAATATTATTAATTAAAATTATTTACAAATTTTTTTAATTAAAATTAATTATTCATTTAAATTATTTAAAATTAATATTATTTAAAACTAATTAATTAATGTTAATTTAAAATGTGTAATTAATATTAATTAGAATAATTAATTTATATTAATTAAAAAATTAATTGATATTAATTAAAAGTTACTTTATATAAACTAAAGTAATTAATTAATATTAATTAAAGTAATTAATTAGTATTAATTACAACTCATTATTTACCATTAATTAAAAATATTAAAATTATTTAAATACAATTATTAAAATTATTAACTATTTTTTTAAAAATTAAATAGATTTATTTGAAAAGAACTTATTAAGTATTTCATATAATTACAAAATAGTTAATTTAATAATAATAATAATAAATTTTATAAATTATTTTATATATATATGTAATATTTCATTTATAGTATATTGTATTTCACATAAAACTATTTGTAAATAATTTTTATGTAAAATATCATTTAATATTTATTATATATTTTATTATAAATATTACTTATTTATATATAAAAATTTATTTATTAAACATTATATAAATATTCATATAATTACAGTAATTTTATTTACTGTATAAAATGCAAAATAATTACGTAGAATATCACTTAATAAATAAACCTTTCATAAATAAATTTATTTATTTAAAAAAAATAATTAAAGGAATTCAAAGAAAAATGTTTTTCGCGTGATTCGAACTCGGATCCAACTGCATTGAAGGCAGACGATTTATCAATCGAGCTACTGGACCGGTGAAAAGAATTGAAACTTAATTGTATAAAAGTAAGCAGAATTTCGAACGCGTTTCTCCGAATTGACTGGCCCCGTTCGACGGAATTTCACTTGGGTTGAACACCCCAAAAAGTACTTTAACCAAGCCGACCCAAATTAAACCCG